>MJUT01037487.1:258316-269399 GCA_002080005.1 Gigantidas platifrons
TTTGTGGTCACAAATATTGGGAAGGAGTGGGCCAACGCTGGATTAACCTTTAGGCAAAATAAGGACATGCTTAAGGCATCAAGGGGTTAAGGGACACAGAAAAAATTCGGTCACAAGGCAATTTATTTTATCAGCCAGATATTAGGCTAAAAAATACACAATAATGTAGGACAAATTAAAAAAGCACTAAGAAATGTTATATGGCTTATATAAATATGAAAAAAACAGATATTTAGCAATTTTTCAGTGGATACCACAGTGAATGCGATCCTTTGATCAACTTTATATTCCTCAAAGAAATGCAAAAATCGTGCATTTTTAAATTGAAAAAGAAGGTTCAACGAAAATATGAATAATCATATTCTTGAACGTAGTGAACATTACAATCTTGCTATATGCGGGATATACAAATAACTATTCAAATGAAAATGTTATGGGGTATAAAAACATAAGAAATATTGAGTATCATTTTAAATGAAAATCGAACCAAATTGCAAATCACTTATTCTGAAATTAAGGTCATATTCAGAAATATTTAATGTTGAATGTTATCGATATATGTGGGATAGACTAACTTAATATTGGAAACTATCGTTAATTTGATTGATTTTTTCTCTTTTAGACATATTAGCAGCCGCCCACATTTCAACGCACGCAATACGACAGGGCCTATGAGACGGGTCGGGGGTTCAGTCGGTTTATCGATCCGGGATCCGGAGACCCAAGAAGGGGCCCGTCAATCTCCGAAGAGCCCCAAAGCCTTAGCCATAGACGTTTTATTTTGATTTTTTCATTTTATGAGGGTATTTTCAACTATTTGTGGTTTATTTAGAAGCTAAATTATGTAAAATTCACTTAGACTTCTGAATTATGATTGTTTATCCTCACTCATATTTACAATGTAACCAGGAAGGCCATCATTTCATTACACGTGTTTTTATAGGCCCTCAATTTTTAGAGAAGTCTCAGCCTGTTCCCGGGGCCCCAAAGCAGTCTTGTTCCGCCTTGCAAAATTTCTCTTGAAGGCCCTGCACAAGGACGGTTGCGGTAAATAGTTAAAGATGAATTGCCAGTTTAACTATGACCTATTTGAATATTATTTCTTAAAATTTCACTCCCATTGGTATATTGAAGTAGAAAATTTATGACCCAATTATATATTTGAAAACTGCAAAATTTGACCAATTTCCGCGCGTTACGACCCCGTGACTTTGACAGCTATATAGTCCATCATGGTTTTGAAGAGTGCAGGGACAAATTGTATTGTTTGATTTAACAACAGACATTATCATTCTAAGGGGTGTGCACCACTCTGAACCCACGACTGGGGTTATTTACTGAAGTGTGGGCCTAAATGGTTTTACAGGCATTTTCGGTAGTGCCTACCGACGCAAATTGTGGGCGGATATATACCGGAGCTTATCATCAGATCACTCAGGGTATTGTGTTATTAATAGAATGATAAATAGAAATCCCCAGTTGATATGAACAGCATATGTATGAAACTGTATGTCCAACGTAACCTAAAGGTCACATACCTGAGAAATTTGAATTTTCGAAGTGATTTTTGTAGTTTTAGACTGATGAAGAATAATATATTTAATAAGACTGAAAGTTTCGTAGGGAGGAACACTGGTAACCGTACCTGTCAAATATGTTGCTCCAAAAGTAACTGTGAAACTATGTATCATTTATTTTTCCTCCTCGAGATAATCATGGTCAAAATAATGAGCAATTTGAATGTTTGCTCCGCCCACAGCTATTTATACCCACGGTCCACAGCTATTTATACACACGGTCCCGTCAACACCTATAGTTGACGATTTTCCGGAATATTATCCGGTATTTGGTGTTGCTTTTATATGTAAATCGGAAACTGGATGAGATCAGATCAAGAGATGATCATGATAAAAAAGAAAGTATGAAATCACGAAAGAAAAGGAAGTTTTAGTTGTATGTAAGCATCACACAGCCAATCTGAAAACTGTGAAATTATATTTGCTTTCGACTACTGATTTAAGTAATACTATCTCGTGTGTGTCTGAGGGATTCGAAGCAAAGACTACTCACAGGATCCTCCCTTTATTAAGTTTCTTAAATTTTATTTCTATTGACTCTTGCCGACCACAATAACCCTAACCCTAACCCTAACCTTAATCCCTAAACCTAACCCTAATCCTAACCCTGACCCTGACCCCTAACCCTAACCCTAACCCTAACCACAACTCCTAAAAAATATTGTGGTCGCCAAGTTCAATTGAGCCCATTCCACAAGTGTCTGTGGTTCTATTTCTCTATATTGTACCGACTGTCAAGCTTAGTCATGTTAGTCCAAATAATTAAAGTATTGGAACAGGATATCAATGTTATCCATTCTCATGGTCATCCCTCAGTCATGACATGGGACCATATCATGAGTGGAATAATTGACGGATGCCACTAGTGAGCAGGAACTGCCTACCCTTCCAGAGCACCTTAGTTCATCCCTGTTTTAGTGGGGTGCATGTTACCTGATCTTTAGCTTTATATGTATGTTTTATAGATCGTTGTTTGTCCTTTTGTAATTTTTCTTTTGGCCATTGTGTTGTCTGTTCTTCTTTGATATACGGATTCTGATTACCCCTTTGGTATCTTCAAACTCTTCTAACTAAGTACAGGTTTGAATCAAGCAACTCTGATCAGCAAAGACTATTTACAATTTACTTTAAGTACATTCAGACCTATTGTCTAAAATAACCAGAGCAAAAACCATGCAAAGATCACAATTTCAGGAGTAGCAGTTTATTTGTATTGATATAATATTGAAGTTTTACTTTCACACAAAAATAGGTCCTACATACTACTGTACAGTAAAGAGACGTACTGTGCTAAGCATGTTCTCTCTTATGTGATACAATATTGAGGATATCTTTTGTTCTGTTGTATCTTCTATCTTTCTTGTTTGGCATTTACACCTAGATGGTTGCTTAATAGATCTCACTGCCCTAAATGCAATATAAAGTTATAGTAAGTAGAGAAAGTGCACAAAAGTATTCACATGATCCCAATTTTCCCTATATATATATTTCATATAAACCTACAATTATTCGAAAACATTATCCAGAAGTAAATTCTTGTCTGATTCTGATACATTTTTGTTTTCAGGAAAAGCAGAAATTTACTCAGTTTAAATATAGTATGCATTTTCAACTAGTATTTAAAAACATGTATTCCAAATCACCATAATATAAGCATGACCTGAGTGTGTTTTTGATGAAGTTAAAACAGCTATGAAAATATCCTAAAAGGAATACTAAAAATTTTGAAAATGTAAAACAGTGGTTAATTGATTGATTTTTAATGCCAACTTTATTTTTTACCTGTCCCTGAACAAGCCAGTAAAAGTTACCTGCCAGACAGGTTTTATGTAACAGTTGGACATGGCAATTTCAACACCCTTGTATGCATATGATTTGACAGTCAAAGATGAATGAAAGAGTTACCTGACATGATCACATACAGTAAATCGTTAGATGCCACTAGTGTTGCCAAAAAATATCAATAAATGGAAAATTATTTCAGCAAGCATTTAGTTTTAATTAGATATTTACTGTAAAGATTAGAGTATAAGGTGCATAAATAATCAGTAAGTTAAAGTAACAATTTACAATGCTTTTTTAACAGATATGTCATACAACAACAACTCTTGAAGAATTGTTGTTGCCTTGCAAAGCAATGGCGTTCAGTTCGTAGTCAACTTTATTGTGCAAATAAAGATAAGGGTCAACAATATAAAGTATTGCATGGGTGCTAGGTGGGTAGACAACAACGTGT
Source organism: Gigantidas platifrons (assembly GCA_002080005.1). Classification (NCBI taxonomy): domain Eukaryota; kingdom Metazoa; phylum Mollusca; class Bivalvia; order Mytilida; family Modiolidae; genus Gigantidas; species Gigantidas platifrons. The sequence continues at coordinate 262,130 of MJUT01037487.1, forward strand.
ATGTCGGTGGGTCTGATAGTAATGGTAAAGGTAGGAAACACATTTTATATTCAAGTGGACAACACATTGGTAGTATTAGTAGTATTAGTAGTATTGATGTAGGTTACTACATCCATCACAGGGACAACAATATATATTATACAGACTATAGCAACGTCTACTGTATGAAGAGAGATGGTTCAAACGTATTTACCTTTAGTTCCCCAGATTTCAACGGGTTATTTGGTATTGATAATGTCCAACAAGGAAACGTTTACGTAGTAGGGTGGTACTCGAATAACGTCTGTCACCTGATGGACTGCACAGTGATATAATCATGAAGAAGGAGGATGATATTAGTAATCCAGTGACACTTTATTTCAGTAGAGATTTTAAGAAACTATTTGTGTCGAATGAAGGTGGAAAAGGGGTTGTCGTTTAATTGTGAATATTGAAGATACGGTTATCCATTCAATCCATTCATAAAGTGTACATAGTAAGGAACAATCACTCCCAACAACCGATAAACATAACATTTGTGTTTTATTGTAACTCATTACCATGAGGGCTAGGGTTATGGTGTTTAGCGCCATTTCCAATAATATATTATCTATATCGTGGCGATCAGTTTTATTGTTGGAGGAAATTGGAGTATCCGGAGAACACGCACGACCTGCCGCAAATCAGTTACAAATTTTACCACATAAAGTTGTAGTGAATTCACCTCAACATGAGCGCAATTCGAACACACAGCTTTAATGGTGATGGGCACTGATTGTACTTGTAATTGTAAATCGAACTACCATAGGATCACGCTGTTCTTTCGAGAATCACTTGTCCCAAGTACTGAAATTTCGTAGTATGAATCAATAATGGTTATGATTTACAGGTTATGGGGGTTATGGCTAAGGAACTTAACGCCAGTTTCAACAATATTTCAGTTATATTTTGACCGTCAGTTGTATTGGTGGTGGAAACCGAAGTACCTAAAGACGAACACCGACCTGCAGCAAGTCACTGGCAAACTTGATCACTAAATGCTGTATCAAGTATACCACGCCATGAGCGGGATTCGAATTAAGAACTATAGTGGTGATAAGAACTGATTCCACAGGTAGTTTTAAATCCATTGATGATACGACCACGACTGCCCATGTTCATGATGACTACGTTCGTATAAACTATACTACACTTGGTATTCCCATCCGTCAGAAATAATTGAAATGCATTATGAGTTATGAACATTTGGCTTGGGAACAACCATCTAACTTTTAAAATGCAACAGGAAAATCTTAAAGAAAAAAATAATGATATTTCACATTAAAAATATAATCTGATTTTGTTTCATGTAAGATAAAAATCTGGACAGGGAAAGCACAGCCCCTAAAGGTGTAATGGTTTATCCTTAACTTGCTGAAATGAGGTGCAACTAGACAGTAGGTACAAAGGCCAAAATAAAAAAGGACAAATAACAAACAATTTGCAAAACACTACACAAAAAGCCAAATATTGAGCAAAGCGAATCGCACAAAACTGGATGTGAATTAAGGTGAAAAGAAGAGTAAATAGTTCCTCAGCTACTAGTGGCAGCCGTCGTGTTGCTTTGGTTACAAACCCAGTGTTCAGTAATGAATGAGAAACGGACCGGATTGTGATTACGACAAACGGAGCACATCCATACTCATTCGTGAAAGATATTCTGTAAATGTTAACCAAATCATGGTGGCAATCACTACCAATCCTTGGCTCAGCGGCTTCCTTCCTATCACCAACCCTCTATCAATGAAGTCATGGTAGGTATCACAGGCTCTGAAATATTTTATCAGCGGAAAATATATGCACTATGTATATATATGGAAAGTTCACAACAAGAAATTAAAATCATTTCTTTCGTCTTAACGTTTTGATTTTAACCGGCCCTGACTGTCAATGTCGATATGGAGGTCAAGGTATGATCTAGATCTAGCTAGATATGTGGTATCCTTTTTTAAGTTCAATGAGATAGATTCGATCTACATAGTTATCAAATTTGAATTATTCAGTGAATTGACATTATCTATTTTGTGGAATGTGAAATTATAAGAACGACATTTTAGAATCGCCTGCATGATTTCTAGTTCATACGAATAAGGGAAGACGTCTGCGGGAAACTGGGCATAGTGGGTACCCATAGGAATGTCAACTATCTGCTTAAAACAACATTATCCAAACATATCAAATAGGTTGTAATTCAAACTTTTCAACAAAAAAGATATTTTCTTAAGATTTGAAATAATTCGTTTAATCTGACATTTAGTTTCGAGTGATGGATAATTGTGAAAAGGATAGAGAATTGTACATACCTTAATAACTCTATGTAATTTTTAGATTCCCAACCACATTTGATTCATACCACAATTTTGTTAGCTGTTGTTGCAGTAACTCTGAAATCCGGTTTTGCTCTGTGATAAAAATATATATTAATAATTTAGAAAGAGGTTTAGCTGATCATTTTACGGAGCCTGCAAATGTAACGTTTTGCTTATTTGCAATCGTATGCAATTTAGGTACTCAATAGTGAAAGAAAATATATAACTTCTTATTCAGTTAAATGTCAAAGGAAAACAAAATATTCCTTTCATTGCTCATTAATTCATCTTTCGTTAGTGTCGTCGTGGTATGTGTTGTGTTGTAAAGTTATTTCCCAATACTATTTTGGTCTTTAAAACTAGATGTTATGTGGGGTGCGAATTGATCCATTATGTAATATGTTGGTCTAATTCTAATACAGTATTAGTGTCAATGCGATCATAGTCTTAGTCCATTTGAAAGAGGTTGTATGTCTTGCATTGTATGTTTGCGCGTTGTTGAGCATAATACTTAACAGAATTCACATGTATTATTAAGTCATGTTTCTATTTGTGTGTTTAGTCTCACGATATATCGGCACTTTTCGTAGATAAATGTTATTTATCATATTAAGAACATCGAGTACTACGTAATCGGCAGATATAAATGGGGATCTTGCAGTTCTGCAGACAGTCAAGAGGTTTAGACTTGAAGTCGTCAATGTTGAGATGTAGCTACGGAATTGTAATTCTTATGGTCTTATTGTTCTTAACACCACACTTAGTACCTCCATAATTAATATGACAAAAGTATTGATATACAAATCCACCTCGGACAGAGCCTAGCTTTGCACACGCTTAACCGGAAAGTACGTGTCTGATTATACAAAGCTTTCCGATGTCGATTATATATTTCCAGAAAATTGTCGTAGTTAAGATGGCGGAACAATAAATACGTGTTCATAAGAGTTATGGTTCGTAGTTATGTTGAGGTGATGTGGTTAAAAGTTTGGTTGCAATAGGTGTAGCATAGGTACTAAATATGTATCTGATTCGGTTGGGATTAGGCCTGGTTTATGGTGCCTAACGCCACTTTCAACAATATTTCAGATATACCGTGGCGGTCAGTTTTATTGGTGAAGTAAACCGGAGTACTCAGAGAAAGCCATCGACCTCTCGCATGTGACTGACAAACTATATCACATAATGTTGTATCGAGTACACCTCATTATGAATGGGGATCTAACTCACAACTTTAGATTGCACAGTTGTAAATCCAAGTACCATACGGTCATGACAGCCCCTATCCAGCTCGGCAATGTACATTTAATGTTATATATTTGGCTAAAAATTTGCATTTGTGTATGCTTATATATTACAGTAATTATATTGTATGTTGTGTAATGCCACGTGTTGTTATTGTTTCGTGTTCCAATATATAAATGTGCGCCTATATGTTGTATGTTACAATTAAAAATAAATAGTGGTGGTTATTTTACTATTAGATAAATAAAAAACTATATACACGTTTGTCTATGCCCGGTATTTTACCGCTAAATATATATAAGGTGTGTTGGCTTATGGTCGACTTTTTTCGAAAGAGGGATATGTTTACGAATGTACATATTGCGTGTATTTTTTTTACCAGTTAGACAACTGGTAAATGTTGTGTAAGTCCTAATGTACCCTTCAAGATTTATCTGTCAGTCAGAGTAGCAAGTGGTCCCTATGTGTACGTGCGAAGACAATCAGTGAATGTGATAAAATAAACAAATATGAAGTATTGATATCACTACACTAAAGTTCAGTTGAGTAAACATGCAATGTCGATCGAAACTCCAAGTGAACTCCTGGTGCAAACAGTACACAAAATAAAGTAGAACCGATGTAGTAGAAGGTAAGTTATATCGTTATTTAATACAATGATTTAGACAGTAAAGAGACAATGTTACTCTGGGTGCAGTCATTTACATTGTATTTGTTTTTCTATTATTTAATTTAATCAAGTCGTTAGTCAGACCGGTAAATCATATACCGTTTTACATCATGATAAGAGCACGACCTAAAAGAAGGTTGAATCTGATACAATGTACTCTAATCATTGTGATGTTTACGAATATAACGACACGTGCTAATATCATACGTTTGTGGCCAAAAGTATTGGCGCATGTAAAAAAAAATATTCCTATATAATCAACCAACACCATATTTAAAAAAAAAAAATATTGGGAAGCCATTTCTGGTTAGATTTTAGCAAATATTACACCAAAACATTCGGAATTGTCTATATTTTGATTGTTTATTTGCACATTATGTTTATATAAGTGGTTTTTATTTGTACATTAATTAAACAGGATTGTACATTTTTAGGATTTATTTTTAGTTGAAATATGTAGGAAAATCAAAGTCAATTTTTATTTCTTGTGTTTAAATAATGTACAAATAAAACCCACTCATAACAACATAATGAGTACATAAACAATCAAAATATGGACAATTCTGAATGTTTCGGTGTATCATATGTTAAAATCTATCCAGTAATGACTTCACAATAATCTTTGGAAAAAAATATGGTCTTTGTTGATTATATAGGGATTCTTTTACATGCACCAATACTTTAGGACACATACTGTAGGTGGTATACGCAAAAGTTATCATGGTGGAATTTAGCTTCCAAACTGCACAATAAAAGGGAGACATATAAACCTACTTCAACCCCTGCTCTATATTTTTGAAGTTGTTATACCAATCCAGGATAATAATCAAAATTTACAAAACCTTGAGGTTTTGCCAAAGAATGGCTCCAATCAGCACGTGTTTCTTCTTCTCGACCGATTACTACCAATACTTAGTAAAGAAGACAACAATTTAGAGGAGATTTTTGCTAAGCTCTCAGATGTCAGTTTAGCTTATGATCAACCAGAAAATTTGGTATCTGAAATAAAACTTTTATGCATCATACGATTAAAGAACGAACCATGTATAAGTTGATTGAAGCCTTTTAAATACAAGAAAGCTCAAGAAATTGCTGTCCAATTGTTATGTATATATAATAAATATGATATAGTATTTTGTTCGTGAGAATATTATTTGTTGTTGATAAAATATCATATCGCCAATGCCAATAGGTTATCAACAGTAGAACAAGTTGTTTACAGGTTTTTATTATTTGACCTTGAGTTTTGATATGCTCTAGATATTTCTGTTTATGTAAACAATGCATATTTATGCATATTTACAACGGAATATTCTAATAAGCAAATAAATATATAAAGGGCAGCAAATTTAAGGGCAGTCAGTCTGAAATTTAAGATTTATATAGTGGATGGAATCTATAGCATTGTATTTGGATATATTTTCTTAGTGAAGTCACGTGACTTGAACATTGAATTATTAACAATTTTAACGGACACTATTTGGAATCTTTGTGGATTAGAACTAAAGGATATTCTAATTCAACAGGAATTAATTTTCACAGGAAAGGATCGAACTAATATATCATAAAGGAAAGGAACATTTAGTTCACATAATTTAACTTGGACGATTGACAGACCAGTCGTAATTCATTAATTTGATATTTGTGATTGAATAAAGTAATGTTTCCTTTGTGTTATTAAAGCATAGAAACCTAATTGATTATTGGTTGTAACTTTCTGTTACTTGAATATTCTAGAAAACAAAATTACGTAAAACAATCTAAATCAACTAAGTGGTTCCAGTTTAGTTACAAAATAGTTTTTTAGCTGAGAGAGAGAGAGAGAGAGAGAGAGAGAGAGAGAGAGAGAGAGAGAGAGAGAGGCAATATTTGTGAAAAGGATAAAGAAATCAGATGTGTTAATGCTATTCTACGGGGAGAGGTGTTTTGAGTGTATATACTCTAACAATTCTATTGAATTTTTACAACCCACATCTGATTCATACCACCGTTTAGGTAGCTAGTGTCACAGTTCTTCTGAAGCCAACCAGGTGTTGATCGTTTGATAGAATATATATCAATAATTAAGAAAGAGGCTTCGCTGAACATTTTACGGAACCTGAAAAGTAACTGTTTTGTTAGTAATCATATGCAATTTAGGTACCCATTAGTGAAAGTAGAAATGATTGACCTTTCTGTGGAAGAAAAGGGGGGATTATGTAAACGAATGCATCAACTGCGTGTATTCTTTATCAGTTAGAAAACAGGTAAATGCTATGTAAGTTCACATATACCAGACACCAGGTTTTAAATCTATTTATACACAAACGTCTAGTACTGATATGAAAATTCCATTGTCGATTTAATAGGACAGTGATATATCATTAAACTACTTTTGTCATTTAAAATTCTCAAATACAGTAGACCATTAACTGCACATTCCTGATTTGTTGATCAATTTAAATACGTTTTTATATCTGTTTCATATTGGTTATTTCCCTTGTGGTGGGTAACATGCTACCTGTTCAGTGCAAAAAATTGTAAAGGGCAAATAATTTGAGTGTAATTTTATTTATAATTTGTAAAAATTTGGACCTTTAAACAAAATAAAAAAATCATAAGTTGCTATATTTTGTGTACATATTATGGAGAATACATGTTGTTTTCTTTGAACGTTGCTTGTATTCAAAGAGGACACTTCTGCCCACATTAAAGGGAAACAACTGCTATAAAACATTGCAAAGCATATTTAATTTTAAAATCATGTCGGAAATGTGCAATTATCCATTATTCATGTATGATTAAATGAAAAAAACAAAACCAAGACTATCCAAACATTACTAACATCTAATAGGAAAAACCGTAGAAACAGAGGCAAATGTTATATACATCTACATGACAGTTTACTTTATATACATCTACATGACTGTTTGCTTTATATACATCTATTTGACTGTTTACTTTATATACATCTACATGACTGTTTACTTTATATACATCTACATGACTGTTTACTTTATATACATCTACATGACTGTTTACTTTATAT
>MJUT01037487.1:284137-303632 GCA_002080005.1 Gigantidas platifrons
CTACATGACTGTTTACTTTATATACATCTGCATGACTGTTCACTTTATATACATCTACATGACTGTTTATTTTATACACATCTACATGACTGTTTACTTTATATACATCTACATGACTGTTTACTTTATATACATCTGCATGACTGTTCACTTTCCTGGATTGGTTAAGTCGCGTCTATAGAAATTGATGACGTTGAACTAGGTTTATGTTCGTAAGCCTCCCCTCTGTAAAACGGTGCGGTCATGCAAGTGTTTCCTATGTCAGTACATTGATATCTCTCATAACTTATTTGTCAATCAGTATAGTAGAGTGGCCCCTATATGTACAGAGTTAGTGTTAGGGCTAAGGTATTTAACGCCACTTTCAACAATATTGTAGTTATATCATGGCGGTCACTTTTATTAGTTGGGGAAACCGGAGTACCCGGAGAACACCACCGACCTCTCGCAAGTAACTGGTAAACTTGATCACTTCATGTTGTATCGAGTACCCATCGCCTGAGGGGAATTCGAACTCAAAACGTGATTTGTTTTAGGCACTGATTGAATAGGTTATACATCCAACGACCATACGATCATGACAACGACGGCCGCATATCTGTACGTGAAAAGACAATCAGCACATACGACTTCGACCGAAACATTACATAAACTCCTGCAAATAATTGTGCATGTACCTTATTACTAATTGCTTGGTTATGTCCTTAATGGCAGCAACGATCTACAAAACACTATAAAGAAAACTAAAGACGGAGCAAAACGCCCCCTCTTATAAACGGAGGTACTCCGGAATGATTAGCAGTTCCTGCTCCAAGAGTGACACCTGTCGTGTTACTCTAGCTACTAGAGGAGGTGTATTCTCAGATAAGCGATGTCAATGGATATGTCTCAAGAGAACACAAATGTAATGGCGCAATGGCTGCAAGTTGAGGCGCTTCTTCGGGTAATCGTTACTAATAGATGTGTCTCGTACGACATAGAATCATTGATGTCAAATCAAGAACTCAAATTCATGTATCCTAATCTTTGGTATTCCTCTCAGAAATACACGTATTGGTGTTTATTTTAATTCGTGGATTAGTTAATCAACGGTTTCCACAATAATTGGCGCCTAAATAAAACGTATTTCACGGTACTTAATAATACTGCTTCTTCTTATTATGATTAGCATGATAACCGTTTGAAAATACCAAAGGGGTAATCAGAATCCCTAAACAGACAACACGATGTTCAAAAGAAAAAGTAAATAAGAACAAAAAACGATCTATAAAACATTCAAATAAAACATAAAATCGAGTACCACGAACCCCACTAAAATTCCGGAGTGAACTCAGGTGCTCTTATCAATCTTTTATTACTAATATTATTTCATTATAATAAGGAGGATCGCCCACCAGTAGGCCAGCTACCTAAGGAATGTCTTTTCATCCAGCTACTAACAGTGGTAATTATCTGTTGTATTACATTTGTATTTGACGTTATATGCTTAAACCAGCTATTAGCGGGGCTGTCATCCGGCCGTGATCGTGTGATAGTTGAATTTACAACTACCGATGCAATCGGTGGCTATCACCACTGATGGTGCGAGTTCGAATCTCGATCAGGCGCGGTGTAAAATATTATGTGATAAAGTATGTCAGTAACTTGCGACAGGTCAGTGGTAATCTCCGGGCTCTCCAGTTTCCTCCACTAATAAAACAGACCGCCACGATATAACTGAAATATTGCTGAAAGTGGCGCTAAATACCATCAAACAAACAAACAAACAAACCAACTTTGAGCAAATATGCAATCAAATTAAAATCACATGCTCTTGTTTGTATAACGGATATTAGCCTCCGTGGTCGCGATAGCATGGTACATGTGTAACTCATGTGAAGTTGCGATAATATTTATTTACAAGATATATACACAATAATCAACGATTGTTTAGAGCAAATATTATACAACATTAACAGTTCAACTCGGCAAATCGTCAACACGGCCTCAACAATCACAATCCAACAACGAAGCTTCTCAAACGCAGCAAATCACTCTTTAGCGCCCTTTCACGACAATCCGTCTCAGTATCTTCGGCAACGGTTAACCTAAATACTGGATCGTTGACCCGAACCCGGAACGCAACACATATATTTGGTTATGTAGCTACTTGTGCAATTAGTGCATCATCACCAATGTAAAGTGTGTGACTTTGATTCCAGACCACAACGAGGCCTGAACGATACAAATCTATGATTTCAGGCAGATCGGTGCTTTTCCCTTGTTCTGATGTTTCACACACCAATAAAACTGTACACCAGAAAATTACAGAATCATTTTTGAAAGGGCGTTTAACAACCAAGATAAATATCCAATCGAACGTATAGACTTAATTTCACCAAACAGATCTGCCGCAAGTAACGGATACACTTTATCGAGTATACCTCGCCGCCGTCTGTGGACGCCAAACTAACAACTGTTAGTGGTGATAGGCATCGATAGTATATATAAAACGTAAATCATGCTACCGTGCAATCGCGGACACGCGCTACATCTATTATCACTAACGTAATTGATCGACTGAATTTATTATGTACCTGATGCAAGTTTATATATAAAAAAACAAAACTAACGGTTACTGATTAATAAAGTTCATTATTGATCTGGTGCAAGTGAACAGTTTTCAGTTTGTTTTTTGAATTGATGTGGTTGATAATTGTTTTATCAATATCAGTGAAACGAAAACATGTATATTTGTCCAGTACTTAGCGTGCAGGCCTGTTAACTTGATTTATGACAGGTCGGTGGTTTTCTCCGGGTATTCCAATTTCCTCCACCAATAAAACTGACCGCCATGATACAACTGAAATATTGTTGAAATTGGCGTTAAACACCATACCACAGACCATGTTTATTTTATAGTATGTTCTGTCTAATAATTAGCTAATAGTTAATCACAATAAGTACATCGTAATAAACTCAGAACTATAGTTATTAACAGGTCTGAACATGGTTTAGATTTACGTCTCTTTCAGCATGGTCTGAACACTAACTGCTAGTATATTACTATTATTACCATACAAATAAAATATTTGGTCCATTTCATTAATTGTGATATCCCGAATATGAATACTTAATAATTCCGGGAAAAATGGTTGATTTTAGGATTTTCAGTTTTCACTTGGAACCTACTGTTTTTTTTAGTTCTTCTATCAAATATCAACATAGATGATAAATTGAACCATACAGGAGATATGTGCAGACAAAACAAAAGATGTAAACATTACATTTGGATTAATCTTGAAAACAGCCACAAATGTGCCATACTGCCACCTAAAAAGCCTGTCTCTCTGTGATCACCCTTGTTAACTCTCTCATATCTTGTTTTGTTGTTATTGTTCCAATAATTACTATAAGTAATACCTTATTTTTGCGTCTTCCCTGTAGACCATCATTGGTATATGATTCATATGAACATACTGTCGAATTGTTATTGTTGATGCTGAACTTAATCAAATATGATTGGTCAAATGATGGACCGTTATCGCTTAATCTTAATATCAAATACCACTCAGAATGAATGTTACTATGTCACTGTATTAATCATATGGTTCCTAATAGAAGACAAGAAAACAAATTTAGCTCGGTCTAATAAATTTCACCCCTTCGGATGATGTTGTCCTGTTAATTAACACTCATTAATAGTGTGATCAGAAGACAAATCGTGAAGAGAGTTTCACTGACCCTGTGTGACAAATTAAACACATAACTCTCCCTTAGCCAATTTTGACTGTCCTTTTTGCCCATTGGTTTACTTGTTCCCAAAGACTTTTTAATTATTTGACCTTGGCCGTAATTGATGAAGGTTATTCTAAAAATGCGTCGTGTGCACTAAATTTGATATCTACGTTTTATTTGGTTTTTTGTTTGTTTTGACATCAAATAACACATGCATTCCCAAAGGTTAACACATTCGACTACAAGAGAGCTAAGTAAGTGCTTGTGTAAATTTATGGATGACATCATGTAATCAGGCTTGTAATTCTAAGATATATTTTGGGGTTTGGGACAATAAAACTAGCTAAGCCGAAACAAACAATTATTAAATTAATTAATACACGAATGAATGAATTAGTTAATGATGATTTTGTTTGTTAAATTAACAAAAGGGATAGGACACAAGCTTTGCCAAATCAATCAATCAATCAATCAATCAATCAATCAATCAATCAATCAATCAATCAATCAATCAATCAATCAATCAATCAACTTATATATATATTGGAATAACTCACTCACGAGCGAAGTAATTATTTATGCTTTTTGTAGAATGCAAAGATTTATTGAACTGTCGAGTATACCCAAGGGAGAAAATTTGTACTCCTGGTAGTATATACAGACCATGGGCACAAGTCAGGTGTAAAGTGTATTGTTCATTTTGTCATGATCGTATGGCTTCTAACAAGATCACATTGAATTCATTATTATTCGTGGTATACCAATTTCCGTAGATTTCGTGGATAGTATCAGACCCTGAAATTAACAATTCAACAAATATTATATCACCATATATGTATGTACTGACTACAGCATGGGACCCACGAATTTACACTTTCATTAAAATACAATTTTTTCCTCTTACCACGAAAATTGTCATTCACGAATTTAAATGATTTCACACTGTTTAATTACGCTATTATCGTAGATTACTATATTCAGTAATATCCGTATAGCTTAATAGCCTTATAGTTGTGGCCGTCGTGGCCGTGATCATATGGTAGTTAGATTTACAACTACCTATGCAATCAGTGCCTATCACCACTGATGTTGTGAGTTCGAATCTCGATCAGTGCGAGGTGTACACCATTAATTATGTGATAAAGTTTGTCGGTGACTTGCGAAAGGTGTTTTTCTCCGGTTTCCTCCACCAATAAAGCTGACCGCCATGATATAGCTGAAATAGTCTTAAAAACCAATATTCTAACGATAACCCTTTCAAGAAAATATACAAATATGTAAATAAAGTTAAATTATTAGCACATGTGGATAAATAGAAAACAAGTTACCTACTGTAGTATTACAAATGTCTGCCAGATAGAAGTCATCATGTTCAGAGGTCATGTTTTCGTAGCACCTGAGATCGTTGTTGTCATCTTGTCTTTTTTCTTTGTGGGCATTGTAGTGTGTGTCCTTCTTTGATGTACGTCTTCTGGTTGACTAATTGGTATCTTTAATATTTTCTCATATGTAGAATAAGGCTGATTTATTTTAATGCGATATACACAGAACAAACTATTATGTGTGTATGGTGCTTATCGAAATGGAATGCAGCAAGACGAACTGTAACTACGACAACGGAAAGTAGACCGTGTNTAGATAGAACATTATGTGATAAAGTTTGTCAGTGACTTGCGACAGGTCGGTGGTTTTCTCCGGGTACTCCAGTTTTCTCCACCAATAAAACTAACCGCAACATTTGTAAGATATAGCTAAAATATTGTTGAAAGTGGCGTAATACAAACATATTATTGTGAACATTCAGCTAAGCTATATAATGTTGTATAAACAGAGACAGCAATGTAAATCATATTTGTATAATTCATTACACATCATTTAAATGGAAACCTTATGTAGATAGTGATTTAACTTTCACTCACTTGACTACTATTTTTAATTGTAGACCGGAAAGTTCCAATTTCCTACACTACCACATTTATCTAACGATGGAAAATTGCCATAAAAACACATTTAATGAATGAATGAATGACTGACTGACTGACTGACTGAATGAATGAATGAATGAATGAATGAATGAATGAACGAACGAACGAACGAACGAACGAACGAACGAACGAACGAACCAATCAATCCATCCATCCATCCATCCATCAATCAATCAATCAATCAATCAATCAATCAATCAATCAATCAATCAATCAATCAATCAATCAATCAATCAATCAATCAATCAATCAATCAATCAATCAATCAATCAATCAATCAATCAATCAATCAATCAATCAATCAATCAATCAAGCAATCAATCAATCAATCAATCAATATTCTTGTAAATATTGGAATAACTCACTCGTGAGCGAAGAATTAATGTATGATTTTCATAGAATGCAAAGATTTTGTGAACTGTCGAGTATATCCCAGAGATAAAATTTGCACTCCTGGCAGTATATAGAGACCATGGGCACAAGTCAGATGTAAAGTGTACTGCTCATTTTGTCCTGACCGTGAGTACATTTATGGCTACTAACAAGAAAATATGCGATCACATTGAATTAATTATTACTCGTGCTATGCTAATTTCCGTGGATTTATTGGATAGTACAAGACCACGAAATTAAAAATTAAACAGCAATTTGTCATCATATATGTATGTACTGACATGCATGGGACCCACGAATTTACACTTTCATTAAAATACAATTTTTCCACTTACCACGAAAATTGGTAAATTACTTCACACTATTTAAATACGCTACTACCATATATTACTATATTTAGTATTATCTTTATAGCTTTCACAAAGTTGCGGCCGTCGTGGCCGTGATCGTATGGTACTTGGAACTCCATGTGCAATCAGTGTTTATCACCACTAATGTTGTGAGTTCGAATCTCGATCAGGGCGAGGTATACAACATTATGTGATAAAGTTTGTCGGTGACTTACGACAGGTCGGTTTTCTCCGGGTTCCTCCACCAATACAACTGACCATCATAAAAAAAATTGAAGCATTGTTGAAAAGTGGCGTTAAATATCTTGCCATAGCTCTTACCTCTTTATGTAGATAAACATATATGTAAATCAAATTACGCTACCATTACAGACGTATGCATAGAAAATGAAAACAAGTTATCTACTGTAGTATTACAAATGCTTGCAAGAGAGAAGTGATACTGTTCAGAGGTCATGTTTTCATATTACTTCCGGAGCACCTGAGATCGTTGTTGTCATCTTGTCCTTTTTCATTGTTGCCATTGAATTATATGTCCTTCTTTCATCTACTTCTTCTGATTGACCCCTTGGTATCGTCAAACTTATCTCATATGTAGAATAAGACTGTTTTATTAAAAAATAACTTAAAGAAAAGCTTGAATATACAAAAAGGGCAACCGAAAGTCGTGTATCAAAGAAGGACAGACAATTCAATGGCCAACCGAAAAAAAAACCAAAAGGACGCACAATAATCTACAAAATGTCCTTATTTCATTTACTTCTTCTGATTGACCATTTAGTATCTTCAAACTTTTCTCACATGTAGAATAAGACTGTTTTATTAAAAAAAATATTTAAAAGAAAAGCTTGAAAATACAAAAAGGACAACCAGAAGCCGTGTATCAAAGAAGGACAGACAGTTCAATGGCCAAGCGAGAAAAAAGACAAAATAACACACAATAATCTACAAAATAATACACAGAAACTAAAGATCTAAGATCACGAGCACAACTAAAAACCGGTAGTGAACTCAGGTGCTCCAGAAGGGTTAGCAGTTCCTACTTCACATTTGACACCCTTCGTTTTACTGTTAAACGCTACGGATATCAGCTGATTTATAAATCGTATTGGATACAAGCATGCGTAAAATAAAACATGAACAAAAATGGGAGTTTTGACGAATCGAATATCGGTTTTATGAGGAAATCGTATCGTACATTACAGCACGGAATTAAAAACATGAAGACATGTAACATGAACAACACATAGCATATTTAGACAAGAAAAAATGGGCGCGGACTCAGATGATCCGGAGGAGTAAGAATTTTCTGTTCCACATGTGGCACACATCGTTTTACTCTTGTTACAAACCCGGTAATACAATACGTCATGATTGAAGGGCCGGTAATACAATACGTCATGAATGAAGGGCCGGTAATACAATACGTCACGAATGAAGGACCGGTAATACAATACGTCATGAATGAAGGGTCGGTAATGCAATACGTCATGAATGAAGGGCCGGTAATACAATACGTCATGAATGAAGGGCCGATAATACAATACGTCATGAATGAAGGGCCGGTAATACAATACGTCATGAATGAAGGGCCGGTAATACAATACGTCATGAATGAAGGACCGGTAATACAATACATCATGACTGAAGGACCGGTAATACAATACGTCATGAATTAAGGACCGGTAATACAATACGTCATGAATGAAGGGCCGTTAATACAATACGTCATAAATGAAGGGCCGGTAATACAATACGCTATGAATAAAGGGCCGGTAATACAATACGTCATGAATGGAGGGCCGGTAATACAATAATACCTCATGAAGGAGAGGTCGGGTTGCGATTACGACAAACGGAACATATCTTTGGTCATTTTGTGACACAGATATTCCGGAACGGTACGTATATATTCCCTCACAGTTACTTGCGCTACTGACAATATAAAGGAGGAATAAGTAGCGATAAAGATAGTTAAATAACTCAATAATTTCTTCCTCCTCCGTTAGTAACGCATAATAATATTGGCTACAAAAGAAGATAAATCGTATTTGATGTGTCTTAAATGACATATCGTTCGAACAGATAAATTACCACCAGTGACACTTATTATAAGATTGATAAACATGTAATCCCCTTTGATACGTTTATACTGTTTTTGTTTCGAAGATATTTCTGTCTGACTCAGGACTCGCATTTTATTCCAATAATTTCATTTCGAAGATATTATTGTCTGAATCAGCACTCGTGCATTTTTTCCCCAATAATTTTGTGTCGAAGATATGTTTGTCAGAATTTTTTTTTCAATAATATTTTAAAAAAAAATTCCAGCCCATGCATCACCAGAGCCATGTCTTAATAAAATACCAAACTGTAATGAATACGATTCTGATCTCTGTACCAATCCATTGTATAGACTATTCAGGGAAGATAACTGCAAATTATACTGTGGCCTATGTTCAGTTACTGGTTAGTTTAACAATAACAAAAGATAATACTATTCATAATGTAGATAATTGTCTTTTTCATGATGTAGAGGGAATGTTTCGGCATATAAAAATAGCTAACCCCGCCACTTTATAAAGAGGTATATGTACCAAGCCAGAAAAGTCAATCGGTCGTGTACATGTATATATTGTTATCTCTGTTTCTACATTTGTGTTATTAGATATTGAAATTGTTCCGATATTTTGGTATCTTTAGCTTTCCATTTTATTTTTAATCATCTGATACACTGATTGTAATTGGGCGCCATTTTTACGGTACGTATATGATGGACTCTTGTGTGGATACCGCACTGATCATCAAGTTACGAATGAACAACAGTTTGTCTGTGGTGGGTATTGGTGGTCCGTTGACAAGGAGAATTTTGCGAACTTTACCATCCTCTCCCCTTTTGTAGCAATCAAGTCATACGTCAACATGCTAATCTCAGTGCTACAATCTAGCTAAATGATTATTTGTTTATAGACTTGATCTAAATAACAGTTCATAGCGAGGTGTAGTCAATAGAACTTTATTTAATCAAATTTGTCAGTGACTTGTGCCAGGGCGTTGGTTTTCTGCGGGTACTCTTGTTACGCATATCATCCTTCCCCGTGTACGAATGTGGAAAATGATGCACGCTATACCCAGTACGGGTCGCTTCTTCTGCTTCAATTGAAATGTATCTGATAGTTGTCGATCACCACTGTGACCCATACGACCTATTTATTATTATTATTATCATTATTATTATTATTAATAATAATAT
Organism: Gigantidas platifrons; assembly: GCA_002080005.1. Classification (NCBI taxonomy): domain Eukaryota; kingdom Metazoa; phylum Mollusca; class Bivalvia; order Mytilida; family Modiolidae; genus Gigantidas; species Gigantidas platifrons. Next base: position 293,836 of record MJUT01037487.1, read on the forward strand.
TATTATTATTATTATTATTATTATTATTATTGTGAATGCAGTGACATGGAATTGTGTTGTATTTGCTTCATCAGAGAATTTAAATATTGAGAGAGAATTATGAGTCTTCCGTTCCAAGCTTCCGTACTTCATTAATGTTTCTAGCAGAAGTGACATGTTTTGTATGTCTCCAGGCTCTCGGTTTTATGTTCCATTATAGCCGCACACTTGGTATCCAAAAATGCTTTTTCGAGGTTCCCGTTATTCGATATTGACGAATAATGATTAATGACTATAAAATGTTTATAAAGTCAGACGTTTTATATTTTTAAGAAGCTAGATTTCCTTTACATATACATGTAAAATGGCTGTTCGTGAAAAAGTAATCATGTACCAACCATAATCTTATCATCTTGTCGGACGTGTATTGTTTACTACCATATGATTTTTGTTTCAGGGACTGGTGTAACAAAGCCAAGTTCTGGTTGACAATGATTTAAATCATTGCAGGCAGAAAATATTGATACACGATTAAAATAACAAATTACATGTCGTCATATCTTTATGAACTGAAAATGTAATTTTGGGAAATACACGTCAGAGAAAACCGAAGTGGTGTAATCAGGATTGGAAAATACAGAAATACAGACTACATTAGGCACAAGACACGGAACGAAGACAAGCAAAGCATAAAACATAACACTTAAAATTAAAAAGATGAGCAAAACGGACCACATAATAAAAAGAAGAAATAAATAAATAGAAATAAAACAAAACAATCCCCCCAACAAAACGGGAGTACCCATTTGCACGTGAATGGTAATCAGTTGCTGTTTTTCATAAGGTACCCGTCGTGTTACTCATATAGTCAAGTCCGGTAACAGGACATATTAAATGTTGTTGTATGGAATTGGTGCTTATCAACGTACGTTTGTCTGAATTACATAGTACAGACTACTTGTTTTTCAATATTGTTGTATTGTCCTATAATTGACGCCATAGTAAATTTAGCCGATTTTAGTATCCTTTTCAGTCCGTTTGGTTTTCTTGTTTCCAACGACTTTTACATTATTTGGCTTTCCAATCTTTTTATGTTGAGCATACCTGATCAAGGGTTTGTAGTAACATGCTCTTCGCACTAAATTTGATATCTACATATTTATTGTAATGTATTCAACTCTAAGTAATTGTTGCACATTGGCACCTGCTATATGGAGAATACCACTGTCAAAATACGACCAACTAATTTGTGTCTAGTCCTCGGTGTCTGATAGATGAAAGATGTGTTTTTAGATAATAATGCATCTCGAACAAACGTTTCATTATTTTAATATCAATAATATTTCCTATCATAGAAATTGGTTTTTAAACTAGTTAGTTCTTTAATTATCTGATGTACTTACATACGTTTACGGTGTCTTTATATACGTTTTCTCAATAGGGAATCGATGTTGTTAGTGTACTGAGTTTGTTGCCTCATCTTATTGGGGATCGTGTTATTCATGTTGATCAGTTACTTGTCTCCATGCTCTTAGTTCTGTGTTTCGATCTTTAGTTCCACCTGTACCCACTCCCTCTCATCTGTGTTATAGGGGTTCATGTTTTAGTCGTTATTTATATTTATTTACCTAAACTGTTGTCCAACACAATTTTCATATCAGATAAAGTTCTTGTGGTTTAACAGTAACACACCGGGTGCCGCTAGTGAAACAGGAAGTACTTACGCTTTCGTTGCACCTGATTTCACCACCGTTTTTTCGTTGCATTAGCTTTGTTCAATCTTTTGTTTTTTGTGTGTGTAGTGTTTTGTAGATATAAATCATTGTTTATATTTTGTTCTTTTTGTAGCCATTGTATGCTATGTCCTTTTTCGATCTATGGCTTCTGATTACTCATTTGGAATATTTTTCCTAATAACAGCCCAGGATAATTTGTTCAAAGTCAGACTAATAAATAAACGTTAGAGAATACCGAAGGAACAATCATAAAATAGACCGCTGTTAACATAGGGTAAAGGAACCCACTATGATTGGTAGATAATAAGACATGTTACCCGGACAGGATCGACAATATTGAAAAAAATATAAAACAATAAGCATACTAAGAAATATAGAAAATACAGTTTTGCATAGGAGTGAATGAATGTTGTCTAACGCCAACTCAATGAGATGATGTTTTTAGTGCTAGCTTACTGAAACAACAGTCCTCGAATAGACATGTGGCCCCACACGGACAAATTATCCTGATTTTTGCTCTTTCTTTTCAGTGCTGCGTGCTTAACGTAGAAGCAACACATGCCAATTTAATAGTCTTTGGTTTGACCCGATCGGGGATCGAAGGCGTGATCTACCGCACTCTAAACGAGCACGTAAATCAGCACACCACCGATGCGGAGGGAGAGCGAACGAGCGCGCGAGAGAGAGAGAGAGAGAGAGAGAGAGAGAGAGAGAGAGAGAGAACGTTGCGTCTTCATATGGATATAACCCCTTTAATTGTATAGGACGTATGGTATCAGATAACTGGTATTTAACTGCGAGACAAACTTTTTCAGCCACATCCTTCATTTCATATATTACTTGAAGCAATATAATTATGAGGAAAGAAACGTCATTTTGGTCTGTATCAACTATACTATTTTCTATGTATACATCTATTTTGGTGGTCACCTGGTCTGAAAATGAAGTTGTAGTATAACAAAAAATAGTTGTACGGATGAAGAGACGAAATTATCATGAAAACAACTGAAATACTGACCTACTTATATTTATATAATAATGTGGTCTTGTCCAGGTAATATGCCAAAATATTACCCAGGTCTGAGTGACATATTACCAGACCCTGGGTCGGGTAATATGTCTCTCAAACCTGAGTAATATTTTGGCATATTACCTGGAAAAGACCTCATTAATATCATTATTATACTGAGTGTCTAATTGTCCAGGTAATATGCCAAAATATTACAGTACCAAATATCACTACAGAAACTTACACGAAGTATAATAATAAATAATAATAAACTAACCAAAAAATACTCTCGAATTAAAGTGCTCCTGAAATATGTAAAAAGAATAATAGAATTAAAATAGAAAAAAAATAAATAAAAACAAGTTGTGTCTATATTGTTCATTCCCATTAGTTTTATTTACAACTACAGGGGCTCGCAGTTATATTTTCATATCTTTTAACACGTACCTGGTGATATGAAAATATAACTGCGAGCCCCTGTGTTTACAACAATAATAAGCAAAAATCGTATAATTTTACAATGAAAACATTTATTAAATATCTTATTTATCCATAAATAATTGATAAAACTTAAACAAGTGTGCGTTGCTATGAAATATTGACAGCTGAAATCTTATAAATACAAGTATGAATAAAAATATATATTTAGATTTTAGAACCCATAGCAACAAACTGAATTGCAGACTACATAATGTTTTAATTAAATAAATATAACAGTTTTAATTAAACATTTCACAAATACAACAATTACAACATTCACAACTAATGTAGTAGATACCAGGAAGACCAGACTAATGGAGACCATAATAAACAAAAGTTAAAAATATATCCTCCCCAACAGTGTTGTAACTATGTGAAAAACGTCATACATTTGTGTGATCAATGTAAAAACAGTACACAGAATAAACTAGAGCCGTTGTAGTACCCTGTAAGTGTAAGTTATATCGTTATATAATACAATGAATTAGTCAATAGAGATACTGTTGTTATTGTGAATGTATTTATTAGACAATAGACAATATTTTATTTGCACGAACACATTTACAATAAATGGTTATGGCATAAACTGAAACAATACACAATTGTTCATCTATTATTTATTGTTAATCGATTGTTTTAAATCGTGAGTCATGTCGGTAAATCCTGTTCTGTTTTACTTCCTGATAGATACACGCCCTACCAAAACATTGAATCTGATACAAGGTACTCTTAGCGATTTATTTTGTATGAAGTCTGGAATTAATACATGGACGAATAATGAATAAATATGCTAAATAGAACAAAATGATAGCCAAGGGGTTAGGATTAGGGTGTTTAACGCTACTTTCAGTATTAACTTAACACTAAACTGTATTTCAGTTATTTCATTTAAATGATACTCCAGAAAATATGTTACAACAGAAACGAGATATGTGGTAGTGCTAACATAACAGCCGTAATCACAACTGAACCGACAACTAGACACATAGACCGTATTTATGCAATAGAAGTAGCTGCTTCTTATTATTTTCTGCTGTTGCTATTTGTTCTAAAAGTTCTATGCTAATTAAGATGGGGGCAACTTTTGAAATGCCTAATCGAAAATGATTTACAAAACATGATTAGATAATCATGTTGGAATCTTACCTTTAAATTCCACAATAAAATGGAGAACCATACAACTACTTCAACTTTTACTTTTGTTAAGTTCCTGTACCAATCCATGATAATAATCTGTCATTTTTATGTGTGTTAGGGGTATCGATGCTACCTCTAACTCTACACTTTTTCGAATGAATTATGGAATTGTTCTGAAAATGTGTTATTGTTTTGGCTTTCAATTTGTTACAAACTGACTCAGTCAACGAGATGTTGATGAACCTTAAACAAATGAGAGGACATGAAGTAGTATATAAAGTACATGTATTTGTCTTTGTACCTTCGATTTTATATCTATCTTTGTGTCTTTACATCATACTTTACAAGTGTCTAAGTCTCAATAAATAACTACACTGACATCTAATCAACTATATGGCAAATTATTAAAACCATATGTGCATTAGTATAAATGTATAAGTTACTCGTTTTCCAATCCTCTGAGTGTATGTTTATATATTATGCATACGACTTCTATTTTTTACACTAAATTCTTAAAACCAGGTTGGCTCTAAATCTTTTAGCACTATGTCAAGCTTAGTTGTAAATTATTTTGTATTATTAATTGGTCTCAAAGTCATTTGTAAATTCTCACAAACAAAATATCAGCGCTATATGTTAATTCTGCAAAACAGTATTATGTTCAGTTGTAAATTCTAAAAACCAGAATCAAGTTCAGTTGTAAATTCTAAAAACCAGTATCAAGTTCACTTGTAAATTATCCACAGCCATTATCAAAATCAGTTATAAGTTATCAAAGCCAGAATAAAGTTCAGTTGTAAATTATGAATCAAAGTACCCATTTCAGATATAAATTATCAATGCCATTATCATGTCGGCATGTTTATTTTAACAATATTTCAATATGTATTTCAAGTATTTTGTGTTAAATGAGCAGCATTATATGGTCACTTTCACCAAGAAGATTAAAGGGTAGCCCTGATATCAACCTATCAAAATGTAATAAATTAAAATATTTTCCCATGGTGCTTGACATTTGACTTTTGACTTCCTCTATATCCAATGAAATGTTTCCTTATAATCGTCTACATCTGTATGTAAACTATGGTGCCTTCTGATATTATTTTTTGTAAAGAAGAAAACACAACGACAGTTGAAAAACCAGTGTTATTAATAGATAATTACTCCATTATAATAAGTTAACACAGTTGTATGTGAGGATGGGTATTTTACTCAGCCGTGGAGAATATATGCATGAGGCATGGTTTTGCTACGAGGAGAGAGACCCATTAAGCTAGTGTACCAAATTCAGAGAATAGAGCGGTCACGTGTGTGTTGGGGATACATTTTGCGGGTTTTAACGATCTTCCTATTATCATTTGTAACTGTTGTGAGAGTGTGATATTTTCAATTTGTTACTAAGCAGAACAAAAATTTCTTTCGTAATAAACACATGTTAACGTATCTATCTTACAGGGTTTCTATTCTGTGATAAACGTCATACAAGTGTCGCAAATTCAGAATAAAGAAAATCAGTTCTGATAGAAGGTAAGACTTATCTTTATTGATAGCAATGACTCAGTTCAGAATAATCGGGTTGTTTATCCGACTAGTCTTAGTTTAAAAATACCAAACCTGGTAATCAAAAGTCGTACATCAAAGAAGGACATACAATAAAATTACAGAAGGACAAACCACTATCAATTGTTGATGTTGTCATCCGTCAACCAGCTGAGAACATGGCGGCAACAATAATAATCAACGATTACCTTTCACAAAGTCATATACAATGTGTCGATATATTAAAGCAACAGATAAAACATTCGATATTGTCTTGACAATCTCTGATTGTAACAAACAACTAATCTGATAATGTGCCGATGATTCAAGTTTTTATACGAAATATTTAATAACAATTTCACAGATCTGCCAATCAGCCATGGCTTATTTACAATGGAAGAAAAATGAACACACAATTATCATTAGCTCAAATATAAAACATAAGTTCCAGTGTAACGGTTAACCAAGACATGGTTGCGATCGTAAAACTCTCGAAGTAATGATTTCAACTTGATCACTAGGAACCCATTATTCCGTAGCCTCCTTGTCAGCAGCAACACTCAGTCAACGAAATTATGCTAGGCACCACACAATTTACAAAATTAAATGAAGAAAAAAAGTGGATGGCGGTCAGGTGAGCTAAGCGTACCTCGTTGATATAAAGCTTAGTGTTTTAAAATCGAGAGTAGCAAAGCGTGGTTTTCTCCAGGAATTATTGTCATTGGTCATTATCTGTATCTCAGAATAAACACCATACGGCATCATCTGTATCTCAGATTTCCTACCATAGGTCAATATATGAATATCAGCATAACTACCACAGATCATCAGCTGTATCTCAGAATTACTGTCATAGGTCATTACTACCATAACTCATTATCTATATCTCAGAATTACTACGGTAGTTCACGATCTTTATTTCTTATGAAGTAAGAATCTTGCAATATGATTGGTTAGCTACCGGGTATAAATAGCACCCCATCTCAGCTAAACTATTTACACACCAGCTATACCATTTGATCCTAAAACATGTAAAATGTTGTTGGAAACACATAAAACAAATTTCAGTTTTACACCCCGGCTTAACAAGAAGTAAAGGAAAGCTTCATCAGAAATAAATTCGTTATCTTGGTGTAATCATGGGTGTACAGAACTTTACACCGGTGTAAAGTTCTGTAACCCCTGGTTACACCAAGATAACTAATAGTATCATTATCTGCTTCTCAGAATTACTACCAGAGGTTATTATATGTATCACATAATAACTACCATAGTTCATAATCAATATTTCAGATTTACTGTCATAGGTCATTATCTGTATCACAGAATTAATGCCATAAACAATTATCTATATCTTGGAATTACTGTCATAGGTAATTATCTGAATCTCAGAATTATTGTCATAGGTAATTATCTGAATCTCAGAATTATTGTCATAGGTCATTATCTGTATCTCAGAATTACTGTCATAGGTCATTATATATCTCTCAGAATTACTACCATAGGTCATTATCTGTATCACAGAATTAATGCCATAAACAATTATCTATATTACGAATTTAGTTTGTTACACAAATTTGCATTGGCCGTTCAACCATGAATGTCAGCATATATTCGGAAAACAGACGGGGTATATATTTCAGTCTCCTAAAACGATAGCAACATGAACGACAAAAAATTACGCTTCACTGAATCAATAGAATAATACGTAAAAATTAATGTATTTTTACCAAATTAAATGTTGTTTTTATAATCAAAACGGCTGTATGAACAAAAATAATATTACAACAGATAATTCCGTCACAAATACCTGATCGATTCAGCAAACTCCTATGTTCCACGGCTGTAACAGAACGTGATGAACATCACAATAGACAAAATGTTTAGCCTTGAAAACTTTCGACGTCATGGGGCCACACCAAGGTTTTATTTACATGTTGTTAACATTTAAATTATTGAAGCTGTTTCGCAAACCCGTTGTGTGATATATTAATGTTATATTTATAAAGTTTATAAAATTTACTACATATGAAATTGTATTGATTTAGAAATTTAGTACAATATTTTCCTTCACGAGACACCCATTACATGAAATATGAAGTGAAACATATTTTGACGTCATTGAAGAATGACGTCAAAGGTACGGAAACGGACATCTAGAAGTACGAAAAATGAAAATAAAAGATGCAAATTTATTTTTGGATTGTGTATTTAAAAAGTTAAATCCGTAATATATCTGTTATTCCGCTATCAGACAGGGTATATAATGTGACATTCCCGGCTTATGATATATATTCCCTTCGGCTGCGCCTCAGGGAATATAGATCCTAAGCCGGAAATGTCACATTATATACCCTGTCTGATAGCTGAATAACATATAATATATCAGATTTACTACAATAGGTCATTATCTATATCTCAGAATTACTGTCATAGGTCATTATCTATATCTCAGAATTAATACTATAGGTCATGTTATGTATCTCAAAATTACTGTCAAAGTTCATAGATATAGATAATGACCTATGGCATCATCTGTATCTCAGAATTATTGTCATAGGCCATTATTTGTATCACATAATAACTGCCATATGTCATTATCTATATCTCAGAATTACAATCATAGGGCATTATAATATTTCTCAGAATTACTACCATATGTCATTAACTATATCTCAGAATTACAGCCATAGGGCATTACCTGTACCTCATAATTACTACCAAAGGTCATTATCTATATCCCAGAATTACTACCATAGGTCATTATAATATCTCTCAGAATTACTACCATAGGTCATTAACTATATCTCAGAATTACTACCATAGGTCATTATCTGTATCTCAGAATTACTACCAAAGGTCATTATCTATATCCCAGAATTACTACCATAGGTCATTATAATATCTCTCAGAATTACTACCATTGGCCATTAACTATATCTCAGAACTACTATCATAGTGCATTATCTGTATCACAGAATTATTGCAATATGCAAAGTATCTATATCTTGGAATTACTGCCATAGGTCTTTACCTGTATCTCAGAATTACTGTCACATGTCATTATCTATATCTCAGAATTACTGTCATAGGTCATTTTCTGTATCCCAGAATTACTGTCATAGGTCATTATATATATATCTCAAAATTACTGTCATAGGTCATTAGCTGTATCTCAGAATTAAAACCCTAGGTCGTTAACCATATCCCAGAATTACTACCATAGGTCATGTTATGTATCTCAGAATTACTGTCAAAGATCATAGAGATAGATAATGACCTATGACATTATCTGTATCTCAGGATTACTATCATAGGTCATTTTCTTCATTCCGGAATTACTACCAATTCAGTCTGCCATTGACATACGAATCAAATGTGGATTTCTTTTTATAGCTTTAGGTATGTCGCTAAATACAAGTTGTGATCCATGTACCAGAGGGGACGAACACTCCCCTGCTACCAAGTGGTGTGTAGATTGTTTAGATGCTCTATGTTTAACTTGTGCAAAATCACACAAAGTCAGCAAAGCTTCTATGAGCCATCATGTCATCGACATTGAAGCCATATCAACTTTACATGGGGAACTACTCACAACACAGACAAAATGTTCAAGACATCCTGATTTTAATATGGACTATTTCTGTAACCAACATCATGTACTTTGCTGTCGAAAATGCATGTCAGAAAATCACCGTTCATGTGATAACGTCATGCCACTTGAAATGGCATCTAATAACGCAAAAACATCTCCGCTTTTCCATGATATCTCTGAGGGCATGAAACACGTTCACTTAATGTCGAAAACAGCGGTACAAAATAGGCGGGAAAATATAGACAAGATTAAGATAGAAGAAAAAAACATCGTCAGACATATATCAGCATTCAAAGCGTCCGTCATAAAGAAGCTTGATGAA
>MJUT01037488.1:5413-20681 GCA_002080005.1 Gigantidas platifrons
AACATATCAGGGTCAATGAATGACAACATAAACATGGAGAATAACATATCAGTGTCAATGCATGACAACATAAACATGGACAATCACATACCAGGGTCAATGAATGACAACATAAACATGGACAATCACATATCAGGGTCAATGAATGACAACCTAAACATGGACAATCACATATCAGGGTCAATGAATGACAACATTAACATTGAAAATAACATATCAGGGTCAATGAATGACAACATAAACATGGACAATCAGATATCAGGGTCAATGAATGACAATCACATATCAGGGTCAATGAAAGACAACATAAACTTGGACAATAGCATATCAGGGTCAATGAATGACAACATAAACATGGACAATCACATATCAGAGTCAATGAATGACAACATAAACATGGACAATAACATATCAGGGTCAATGAATGACAACATAAACATAAACAATAACATATCAGGGTCAAGGAATGCTCATATGTTACTGACTATTAGTTAGGAAGGTAGAATCAATAACATATCAGGGTCAATGAATGCTCATATGTTACTGACTATTATCTAGAAAGGTAGAATCAATAACATATCAGGGTCAATGAATGTTCATATGTTACTGACTATTAGTTAGGAAGGTAGAATCAATAACATATCAGGGTCAAGGAATGCTCATATGTTACTGACTATTAGCTAGGAAGGTAGAATCAATAACATACCAGGGTCAATGAATGCTCATATATTATAGCTCACATAACAATGTAAGGATACTGATTGGATAACAAGCCGTATACATCAAGCTATGTATACGTATGTAGCCGTATACATAAGACATATTTCTATCCCGTCGAGGGGCCCCTGTATAAATCAATAATCATGACCGCCACCGTTACGCTTCGATGACAAAATATACGCACAGCATAAATATGTGTAAACTTGCAAAATTGTTCTATTTGAACACAAGTTTTTTCATTTAATTTTTTCTATGAAACAATAAAATGCAATAAAAGTTATAAAATACACTCAACATACCAATGATAGAAGGGGGAGGGAGTTTGTCGCCTGCATAAGCTTGAAGCAATGAAGCGTTTTGCCTCTCATACGGAGGAAGAAATTATTGCTAAACGATAAAATGTGGTACCAAAAAAATACTGCCAAAGCAAACAAAGCAGGTGCGAATCTTCTCAGGGCATATCTGACTGAAAAAAACATGGAAAGTAACTTTGAATCTTTCAGTGCCTTCAGAATGGCAGAAACACTTTGCCATTTTTACATGGACATTCGCACAAAAAATGGGGAATTGTACAAAGCCACTACTATGATGAACAATAGACATGCACTAAACAGATACTTGAAAAGCCCGCATCATCTAAAAAAATATGATATAATAACGGGGACAGAATTTTCCGAGACTAATGAATGTTTCAAAACCGCAATGGCCGAAATAAAAGCAGCCGGAAAGGGGGACATTGAACATTATCCTGAAATCGAGCAAAGTGACTTAAATAAAATTTACAACAGCATTTACCTATATCCAAATACACCTACAGGTTTGGCAAACCGTGTACAAATGAACGTCCGTCTGTATTTCTGTCGCCGTGCAAGTGAGAACATGGATTCCATGACGAAGGACACTTTCGTAGTCAAACAATACGCTGATACCGGACGTAAATATGTAGTAAAAAAGGTGGATGAACTCACCAAAAATCACAGAGAATCTGATAGGGAAATCCGGCCACATGCCCGCTGATGAAAATTGCCTTGAATATTGCCCTGTTATTAACTTTGAAAGTTACATCAGTAAGCTAAACCGGGACTGTGATCGTCTTTGGTAGTATCCGAAAGACAGTTACATGTCAACTGATGAATGTTGGTTCCAAAAGAAACCAATCGGTCGAGATAGTTTGTCTCAGTTTATGCCTAAACTTAGCCAACAAATAGGACTATCAACTATTTATACTAACCATTCTGTCCGCGCCACTGGTGTTACAATCCTAGGTAGGAACTTTTCCATGGCTCAAATAATGTCAGTCACTGGCCATAAATCCGTGTCATCTTGTGCCATTTATCAACGTGTGTCAAACAACGAAAACCAAGTAATGGGAGATGTAATACCCAGCACTATTAAAGGTCAGGTACCCGCATTACCTGCGCCATAACAACAGCTTGCAATTATGCCTCCAAATTATGCAGTTGTTCCATCGACATCCTGCGTTTCAAACATTATTGATGTTCCTTCAAATGCTTTGAGTGACATTAACCTCAATGACTTATTTTCCGATTTCGATTCACTACCTCCAACTGTTATTTCTACACATCAATCGAGAACCATTCATGCTCCACTTTTCCATGGTTGTACCATCACAAATCTTAACATTACGATCAACCGGAATTGAATTTCGAGCTATGTGGAACTTTATGTTGACACTTTCTTTGTCGAGGCCTTTTTGGGGATATTCATTAACGATTTCATTATCTACATTTATTAAATCAAATTTTACTGTTTACAATTATTGTTTAAAATATGTTATTTTTTGTTGACTATTCTGTGATAATTAAACAGTTAACTGTCTGATTTTTTTGTATATTTATGGATCCTGTAATCGCCCCGAAAGTTATGATTGATCAAATGTCACCAGACTAAAAACGTCACAAGTCGAAAGAATGCAGAGGCCTCAAACGGGATGTCGTTAAGACATTACAATTTTAGGATTATAGAAAATCTATATAGTTCCGTTTTTGACAGCTATTTAATTTGAATTACAAAACATAAAAATCATGAAATTTTTTTTCTTTCTCTTTGATAAAAATTTATGTATAGAAAATTCCAAAATTGTTTGGCGTTTCCATACGGCACTGTCATCGTTTAATTCGTTTTTGTTCTCTTTTCTTCCTTAAAATGAAGATGTGAGCTATAATATTATAGTTATTCCGGTCTTAGAATATAAATCATAAGCCGTGAATGTGACATTATATACCCTGTCTAAGACCGGAATAACATATAATGTTACTGACTATTAGTTAGGAAGGTAGAATCAATAACATATCAGGGTCAATGAATGCTCATATGTTACTGACTATTAGTTAGGAAGGAAGAATATGTAGGTTAAATACTATCATCCTGCAATGACAGCATTTACCGACCAATATAGCCTGCCCAATATTTATTTTGATATCGGTCAGTTATAAATAGAATCAGAAATCAACTGGAAGGATCCGCCATCTTGAAAACGTGAAATCCTACATGTCATATTAACAACAATGCACAAAAATATTTAAAATGCCTACCTCAAAAACTTATTTAAGTTGAAATTAATCCAAATTGAAGCGTACTCGAATCCAAAAAACGTCTGCTTTTAACGTTTTAAACTGGAAGTCTGCATATGACGTCACGTTATTTATGTATCAAAGTCGTCAATAACATTTCGCGGAATTTTAATTTTTGTGATTTTTAGACCATCAAATCTCCAATTGATGCCGTGAAATTTTCAAATACAATACAGTTAATTCCTAATTTGCAGGATAAATACAATACATGTGCACTGTCGAAGCATATAGGTAAATATGTGTATTCGGCGCGAAACGCGGGAAAAGGTTCGGCGAAGCCTCGCCTTTTCCCCCTTTTCTAAACCTCATACACATATTAGCTATATACTTCGACAGTGCACAAGTATTGTATATTTATCCTTTAGACAAATTAAGCAATCCTAATAATATTTCACCAATTATAACAGTTTACCTGACATTTGTGTTATCATGTTCTAGGTAAATGGAGGAAAGAAAAGATGAAATTTCGGTAAAGAGAAGATGTTATTCTACTGAGAAAATCGACGAAATGTACCGTAGAGTTAAAATTCCAAAGAAATCAGTGTTTGAAGAAATTAAGACAAATTGTTTCTGCTCAAAGAAGAAAGCATGGACGTTATTGACGACCGCTGTACCATCCGTGAAGGTCATTTCAAGGTACAAGGTAGAAAACATTCTGGCAGATTTGATTGGTGGTTTGACAGTAGCCATTTTACATGTACCACAAAGTATAAGCTTGGCTATCATGGCAGGTTTGAAACCTGAGCATGGGTTATATACTTCCCTTTTCCCCACCATTTTGTATCTTTTGTTCGGAACATCTCCACATATCTCATTCGGAACAAATGCTATTTTAGCAATTTATACACGATATCTAATAGAAAGGGAAGTTGGATTCTACACACACCAGACGAACGTAACAAGCGCCACCTCTACAAGTTCTGATGTTTTTCAAAATTATTCATTATCACATTTGTCAACCGAATCACTATCAACCATGCTCACAAGGCAGACTACAGGACCAGCCATAGAGAATGGTTCACAAGAAACCACCATGAACACGGGAAAAATACCAGCAATATCCACAAAAGTACTTGATACTGATCTAATGCAGGTTAAAGTTGAAGTCGCAATGACAGCATCGTTCTTTACCGGAATATTTATGCTTGGTCTTGGTATTTGTCGCTTAGGATGGCTTTCAAAATATATATCAAATAGTGTCATTGGAGGTTTTACAACGGCAATGGCGATTCACACGGTGTCTTTAGAAGTTCCTAATATGCTAAGTATTAGTGTTCCTAATCATTTTGGTGCAGCAAGGTTGATCAAACTGTACATCGATGTATTTACAAAAATCAAGACGACCACCATCGCTGATCTGATGATTGCATTGATAACATTGTCATTCCTGATAACTGCCAGGATAATAAAGGATAAATATGACCAACGACTGAAGTTTCCCATACCTTTTGAAATTGCCCTTCTATTAATAGGCATTATTGCATCATATTTTGGGAAGCTTGAGAGTAGTTATAATGTGACAGTTTTGGCGGATGTACCGTCTGGAATTCCCCAACCTACAATTCCTCCCTTCAACCGTGCTTCTCGAATCGCAACAGGTAGCATAGTGATAGCCATTTTATCATTTACGATGTCGATTTCACTGGCCAAAACAAAAACAGACAAAGATGTACAGAAACACGTCGACAGTAACCAAGAACTATTAGCCTATGGTATCAGTAACATAGTATCATCCTTCTTCTATTGCTTTCCCCAGTCAACATCTCCACCTAGGACTATGGTTCTAATGTGCTCACATGTAAAAACAACGTTTAATGCAATTCCGGTCGGAGTTGTGTTGACACTGATGGTCTTGTGGATTGTACACGTCTTTAGTCCACTTCCCGTATCCATGATATCAGCTGTCATAATTGTATCTTTGAAAGACTTACTGATACAGTTTGTTGATCTTCCAAAATATTGGAAAATCAATAAATTCGATTTTTTGACATGGATCATGACCTTTCTGGCCTCAGTCTTTGCAGATTTAGAATATGGCCTATTAACGGGGATAGCAGTTTCATTCATTACCGTTGTCGTTGAAGATCAATTTGCAAAAGGTCGATTAATTGGCTTTTCAGATCAAGAAGATATCTTTATTGATGCAAGAAGTAGAATTCATGTTAGAGAATTCCCATCGATAAAAGTATTTTTGTTTGAAGCCTCGATACATTTTGCAAATGCAGACATATTCCGAGAGCAACTCTTTAAGCTAGTCATAAATCCGAAAACTATCATAAAGAATGGAAGACGCACAAAAACAAACAACTCAATCGGGACCGACGATAATCAAGTCAGGAACGCTTCGACGGAATGTCACGTGACAGGTAATCAAGATGGTGACAAAGCAGTGCACGATACAGTAAAACATGTGGTTTTCGATTGTAAAATGATCAGTTACATCGATATATCAGGTGTAAATATTCTGAAAGAGGTGTTACAAGAATATAAAGCAGTAGGCATCAATGTATATTTTGCTAGTTGTTCAAGGAAAATGAAGGACGCTTTGGTTGCTGCTGGCTTCTTTGATACATTCCCAAAAGAACTACTATTCCATGCCGTTTTTGATGCAATATATTTTATAAACAGCTTGGCCTTTGAAACGACGACTAATGTGGCTATTGTCCAGGAAATTACAAAACTCTGACGATTTATAAATAACTAATGTGTATGTTACACACTGTGTGTTGTCTCTTATATGTGTATTTTGTTTTGTTACAATTTATGTTGTTTTTTGTTTTAATATTTCTGTGTTTCTCTATATTTTGTTTTGTTATTTTGCGCTTTTTATTTTTCAAGTAAGACATCAATGGAATTTTGTTTTCGATCTACTCACAGTCAGCAATGTGAGGATGAAGATCCTATGGTTTGAATGGTTAATTATACCCTTGTTTAAGTTGTTAAATAAAAATTGAGAGTGATTTCAAGTATCTCATTTTCAAAACTCTGATAGAATAATCTCTTAAATAATCTATTTTGTATCGCCGTTGTATTTAATAATCCTTATATAATATTGATAAACAAAAATAAACATTTTAAAATTTTCACTTTAGATCTCCCAACACATGGGTCAAAAACGAAAGTAAATAGGAAGTAAACAAACAAGACTAAAAGTAGACACACTTATATATTTATGAAATGACTCTCAAAATCCGTATTCATTTTCATTGATAAATTTAATTGTATTGTACTAACACACGACTAACACTATATATCTATAACATGCTGCTAATATTATCGAGGCAAGGATAAGGTACTGGTACTTATGATTTTACACTAACAAATGTAAAGATTTCATTAAAGATATTAATTGTGAAAAATAAAATAAAAATAAATAAATAACCGAGCATCACTGTATTAAGCTGTTAAAATATTGTGTACTGTTTTATGTTGTTCAAAAGTGTTATTATTAAAATATTGTGCAATGTTTTATCTTGTTCTAGATGCGGCTGCAAATAAGTATTGGCAAAACGATTGTTGTTCTAGTTTATATTTGTCGAGTCGATGGGCACATTTTTCAACACATCATTGGCATCCCGATTTTATTCTTCACATTTACCGAAATTTTGACACCAATGTGCAACTTCCAACCTGACTATATGATAAAACAGACGACTTCAGTTTTTTCCCTTTAAATTTTCTATACCTTGATAGTAATATTACGAACCGCTCTCATGTATTGAGTTTATATTTAAAAACTCATACGCTACGCTGGGGCTTAAAGTTTGTATTCGTTTTTTTTGTAAAGTGACCGTCTGCTAGGTACTAAACTATTAGGTCTATGATTATTAAAAAGAGTTTGATACCAAAGGGGTAATCAGAATCCGTTAATCGAAGGACAGACAACACAATGACCAAAAGGACAAACAACAATCTACAAAACATATACATAAAACTAAAGATCGAGTAAAACCACAAACCGGAAGTGAACCCANGTACTCTGGATGGGTAAGTAGTTCCTGCTCAACTAGAGACACCCGTTGTGTTAATATAGTTACAAACACGGTGGCAAGTTATAAATAGGAAAGGACAAGTGGAACATATCCGTGGGCATTTGTGAAACGAATATTCCATAACAGTCAACGACGTCGTGGTGGCAACCGTTAAATTTTTGAAGAGATGACTTCAACTTAACCAATAGGAACCCTTGGTTCCGTATCTTCCATGTTGGCAGCAACCCTCTGTCACGGAATTCCTAATAGGAACCACAAGCTCTCTGGAATATCGTATCAACTGAGAGATATAGTCTCCCTATACTAGTACTGCTGGAATGTTGCTACATATAAATGGTAAGTTCACAATGTGAAAATTGAAATCATCTCTTTCGTCGTAAAGTTTCGTTCTTTACCACCCCTCATTGTCAATTTCGATATGTAGGTCAAGGCACGAGGCAGACATATTTCTGTATCTGTGGCATCCTTTATTTCAAGTTCAATGAGATAGATACGATCAACAAAATCACGAAACCTAGAATTATTCAGTGAAAGTTAAATCATCTATATATAGTGGAGCGTAAAATTAAATGTTTCAATGCTACTGCAGGAGGAGAGGGACCTAGATTGTATGTACTCTAACATATCTGTATAGAGTTCTTCAGATTCAGAATCGTCTCACCTTATCTTTCAAAACCATTTTTGGAATATATCAACAATGGTATAAAGTTCAAGATAGAGCTAGAATTAACAAATTAAATATTATGCTGAATTGGAATGTCCTTGTAATCAGATCTCTCATTTTGGTCCCATTTACTGATATGTGGCGGCATGAGGAAGTTAGTTTATTCTTTACACATTTTATTGAAGAGCCTCTACCAAGTCACTAAAGTGAGTGGTGATCTATATGTGTGTTAGGGGTGTGGAATTATACTGTTTCTATGGTTTTGTAATTATATTTATTCAGACAGTGTAATATCTTTGTATGAACTAACCAATTGCTTGAATAAGCAGTATATAGCTATTAGAACTTAGTTTCCTTGAAAATCATGGCAAGCTAACACATATTATGTCACGTGTCATTGGTTCATGACTTGACCTTTCAATAACCGTTTTTCTTTGTTTCAATAGACAAGGAATTGGTATGTGTTGCTTCTCCGCTAACAACGCAGCATTAAGGAAAAAGAGCAAAGACTGGTTGGCTCGGAATCAGAATAATGTGTCCGAGTGGAGCGACATGTCTACATGCGGACGGTTGTTTCAGTGAGCTAGCACTATAAAAAACAAACCCAGCGTGTTGGTCTAGAATAAAGCGGACCTCATCATCATCTCCTTAAAATTAACTTGTTCTCGCCATGATATAGTTAAACAAACACTCACTCACTCCAATATAACATCTTTTTTGCACACTGTACATATTTATATTTGAATTGTTTCCCTTTGAACAGATAATATTATATAAAATAATTCTGGAACAAAAACAAAATCAGTGTTTTTCCGGTTGACTAGAACAATAAATGTTGTATAAGATAAAGTAATAACACATTTCCGTTTTATTCCATGTAGGAGCAACGGCGAAGAGTGAGTCTTCTAGAATATTCCATTAATTCCTATTTTCGTCATTTATTCTTTGAAAAGTTTGAAGAAACCAAAGGGGTAATCAAAAGCCGTAAAACGTAGAACAGGAAATTATATGGTCAAAAGCAAATAATTATCTACAAAATACTACATAGAAAACTAAACATCGAGCAAGACGAACCCATTTAACATGGAGAGTGTGGTGGAGAATGAACACACGTGCTCCGGAAAGGTGAGCAGTTCCCGTTCCACATGTGACACCCATGTTGTTACTCTTTGTACAAACACTGTGATACATCATAAATGAGGAAAGGACCGGATTGTAATTAGGAACAAACGAAGCATATGTGTGGTCATTTTGACACAGATATTATATACAGGTTAAACAGGTTATGGTTGCGACCGTAAAACTGTCGAAGTCATGACTTCAAGTTAACCACTAGCAATATTAAAAGAAGCACCTGCATATGGAGTTTATATTTCTCAGTTGATCCGATATTCCAGAGCTGTGGTTATTATCATGATTTCCATGAACCACGGATTGCAAGTGGTTAAGTCTGAAGTCATCACTTCGACAGTGTTACGGTTGCAACCATGACCTGGTTAACCTTTACAGAATATCTGTGTCACAGAAGACCACACATATGTTTCGCTATGTTTGTACCGTAACTGATCAGTATTGATTGTTTCAATTACAACACTCAAATGTCCCCATTGGCCGGACTAGCTATGTGTAACGGTACCCCATGCTCCACTCATAGAGCTGTCATGTGTGTTACCAGGTGGTAGATAGTGGTGTTCGACCATACTACGGACAATAGTGAGTGTCGTGCTTGGAGATTTCCAACTCCCTGCATAGAGTAGCCACGCAATAGCCGCTACAGAAAACTAAATGTTTCGCCCCTACCTTGCTCTCCGTACTTTTTCATTGGCAGGTGTCCCAAACCTTCGTCATTTCTGTATATTGTTTTTATACTATTGAACTTGCTCTTTTTCTGGAACTATATATACCGCTGGATGTGAAGCAACAGGCAAACAATCAATCAACACTATGGCCATTTTGCACAAATGTCCTTAATCTGCTCGATTTGGTTTCATTCACGACATATTTGTAATGGCTGTTGGACGTATTTTATAACAGACAATCGGCATTCACATGGGTACCAACTGTAATTCTCTTCGTACAAACATCGTTATGTTGCATGGTCTGCCAGACCAAACTTATTCTTTAATTATTAACATCAGTCACCATGCCACTAGCTGTCCCAGGAATGATGCGCATCAGATATGGATTCAGCAATAATTGTGGAGGTCTGTTGAGAGT
The DNA here is from genome assembly GCA_002080005.1 of Gigantidas platifrons. Classification (NCBI taxonomy): domain Eukaryota; kingdom Metazoa; phylum Mollusca; class Bivalvia; order Mytilida; family Modiolidae; genus Gigantidas; species Gigantidas platifrons. Next base: position 15,601 of record MJUT01037488.1, read on the forward strand.
ATGTACAGTCAATTGCCCTCTACGCAGTGCATTTAATCTACCTCTATAAAGATGATGTCCATTCGTTGAATAATTATAAGTTTGCCGAACCTCTTCATCTATCAATCCGTCTGAACTTGAAATAAAGGCTACAATATATACAGATACATTGACATACACATAACAATTTACAGTGAAGATCGATCGCTATATTTGGAGAGTGTTTCCTTTGTCCTATTTCTATCCTCTGAGGTTACACGTATTATTATATAATTTGCTTACTGTTACTGTCATAAATATAAACGCAATGAATAGAAATCCCCACCACGCAGAATTTGACATGTTTATCCATTTTAATGGTAAATTTACAATTGTTTGATACCATGTAAATCTCGATTCTAACAAACAATGTGATAGGGAAGCCACCAGCAAACATTTTAGTTTACACATAAATGATCACGGGTGTCAAAGTATTTAAACATCTTGCATAATACCATTGTAACCAACAAACACGTGTTTTTTGCAAAAAAATAATGGATGCCATTCATCTTGTTTTAATATATCAACTAAAAAAGTTAGATGACTGTCCCTTATTTGCACTTTGGGTTCTATTATTATATATACGAGATTGAATTTAGCCTGATGCATGAGAAAACAATTATTAAAGAGATAAAGCAAAGTTTAAATTGGGCCATTCCAATACATCTTTTCTCTCTAAGAGATAGTGATATTAAACAATGACGATGGTAAAAATTAATGTATATCACGATACGACACATTGCGTTAATATTTTGCCAAGTGAGCTGATTTCGCTGATTTGGTTTCGGTAGAGGACAGTCACATAATGATTTGCTACTCCCTTCCATATAAAGTAAATTCACAGTCAAACGATTTGTCTCCAAACATATAACAGTTATTGAAAGAATCAGTACCGCTTAGTTATTGTCATTTTAAAGTGTGAAAGTTATTCAATTTTAATTTTTAAGTTATAATAGTTAACTATTGGTGTGGAGTGTTATCAAAATATTTTCACTGATGTAGTATAAAAATTAAATGGTTACTGGTAAAGGTTCCCATGGCCCTTACCCACAGTCCTGCTCAGTGTGTCCCCGGATGATGATGGTTAGGGGAACCCTCCTGAAGAGGGATTGTCAGATCGGAAAGTCTGGCCGTGGAGTGCCACACTGCGGGCATGTTAAAGACCTCTTTTATTAATTTATGAAAAGAGTATGTGCGTGGTGGTCTCTACGAAAGACTACATTTTTCGTCTCTACACAAATATCCATACTTTGCAAGTGGCAGTCAAAACTTTTGATCAGTTTGGCACATTCCTCCCTCTTTTCTATCTAGATTTGATCTATTATTATACTTGTTCTCGTCTCGTCCTCAATATAGTTGAAATACTGCTCGCTGGGTGTTAAGCAATAATAACGTTCATCCCAAAGTGGCATTCGTCCTGAATATCGGTCGTATCATTTGTATGCCATTGATGGCTGTTTACTGTAGCCAGCGTAATGAAATTTACAATTAAGAAAATACAAATTACATGCATGTTATTTATGTGGGATGAAATCGTGCCAGTTGTTAATACTCGATATGACGATGTGATAGAGCTTAACGTTTGTAATTGAGAATGGTGTGATGTTAATAGTAACATTTTAAATATAATCCCTAAGATATGGGGGTTGTTTTTAAAGAAATATTCGTATGTCATTGTAGTCAAAATTATTTGACAAATACTAAATATAGTTCTTAATTTCCTGTAGGATATGAAAAAGAATTACCCTAAATGATTGAACTGTATCTTGTAAGTAGTTCCATATTGCAACTTGAATTTGTTGTTCAAATTTTGAGGCATTCTTAATGTTGTATAAGTACAATAGAAATAATAAACAATGATTTGAGGACATAAAGTGAGGTTTACAATGCTACTTTGACAATATATGAAATCTCATTTTTAAACTGAATATTGTGTTGAAGATGAAAACATTATACAGTCAAACATGCATTAGGAAGCCACCTATGAGACAAAGAAAGGGTGGTTTCATAAGACAGGTGACTTTTAAAATAGACTCAATTCATATGATATTTTCTATGACTGGACAGAAAATATGCGACCTTTTATTACAGATGAATGCTTAATAGAGGTAACAACATATACAGGATTTACTGAATTACAGGTAGTACATTCATCACAAATGGTAAAATATTTCTTCAATTAATATTATGCTTCCTTGAAGTGTAGCGAAATGTCTACTCGCGGACTGTTGTTTCAGTGAAAATCCAACTCAGCGTGTTGGTCTAATACAAAGCGGACATCATCATTATCTCATTGAAAATTAACTTGCTCTCGCCATGATGTAGCTAATAAAAATGTTGAATTGTCGTTAAATAACAATCACTTACTGAATGTACACTAATTTTGTTTATTTCTCATTTAATCAACACTTAATATGTTTGGCTGGTGTATTCTTCAAAATATTCAATACAACGCTTATTCACTTCATTTTTTGTTAATGAATTGTCACTGAGCAATGACCTGAAAATAAAAAACCCGTTTGAAATCAAAATTTGCAATATAATGGGACAGCTTTGTTAAAAAGAAATCACAGATGGATTTCTTATGCAGTTTTCACTATATGAACCATTAAGAGGCTTTGGTTGTCGGGATGTATATTCCAGATATCCCTCTACTTCGGCGTATGACTATTATTTACATTTGGAAAAATAAACAATTGGCACATTGATTTAACAGGAAGCCTGTCATTTGTGCAGGACAGATCAAACTCACAAATCGCCACAATAATAAATTCTTTCCACAGTATTGACAACTTGCAGCAGTTAGTTGTCAGGTGTATGGCAAATGCATCATCTCTCGCTTTTCCATTGGAAATCAATCTAAATTACCACCATAAGCCTGTCCATGTACGTAGCTCTTTTGTATCTAAAATATATATTGTTTTGCAGAATGGGATCCGTAGTGGTCGTGACAGTATGGTAGTTGGATTTACAACTTCCTATGCAATCAGTGGTTATCAACACTTATTTATGAGTTCGAATCCCACTCACAACGAGGGTTACTCAATACAACATTATGCTATAAAGTTTGCCCGTGACTTCCGGCAGGTGGTCGGTAGATTTCTCTGTGGTTTCCTCCAACAATAAAACTGACCGCCTTGATATAACTGAAATATTGTTAAAATGCCGACAAACACCATAACCTCTCTTTGCAAACTTGTTCTCGTCATAATTATGTGGCAAATACTACTCACCTAGGCCAAAGAACAAAAACAACCAATCAATAAACATATAAATTTCTAACTAAATGTCAGTGATGAGAATAATGTCATTATAAAAATATGGTTTAGTTTATGATGTTTAAAGCAACTTTCAACAATAATTATAAAAAGAGATGCCGTTATCAGTTAATGTTATAACTTCATTCTATGAATCTATCATGAAACGTTAATCCGGATTAACCCAGTAGAATGTGGTTTAAGCCTCATTCCATTCTTGTCTGACATACTATCGGCAATATTCTGACTTATCTAAATGGAAGGCCACAAATTACATTTTCACAACTGGATAAACTTCATTTCCAAGGAAATTGTTTAAACTGAATTTATCTGCATCTGATTAGACTAAATCTGAAACTGTCATTCAAGTTTTAGATGGCGTAATAATGATTTCTTTGGTTGCAGAAAGCAATGAATTCTAATTTTCAAACTTTTGGTTTTATTTGTAAGCTATATCAGAACGAGACAGAAAGTATTTTAATGAGATGTTGCCTGGTTTGCACTGAAGCAACACACTTAGAAATTTAAAGTGCTACATGTATATGTAACTCCTTGAATTGCATTTTGTCTTGTGTTGCATTCCAGTTTCTCATAAAAGGTTCGGAGAGGTTAAGGATAAAATGATATTTGCACACAAACAATAAGACAATGAAACAAAAGAAAAGACAGCAAATCCCGACAATACACCCTTATGACAGGAATCAAAGGTATTGTACGACCAATAAAATGAAATGACTAATTACATGCGCGTGCAATATGCTATTCTGCCCGGGACAACTTTTGCAATACATATTTGATATTAAACCTTATATTAAATATAAATTATTGTCAATTTTATCTTATTTTTCGATGTTTATTTGAGTATACGTAGTGCATCTCGTCAAAACAAAAATGTAATAAACTTTCAGTACTGAAATACTGAAGGACATAAATCCAAATTGAAGGATGTTATGTAATTTTAAACGGAATATCCGGTAGATTTGGATGTAATTGAATTTTAATAAAATGTCATTTCAGATTGGGGATAATTTAAGAGGAACAACCATATTTTGTTACTTATTAAGCATGTACAAACCATGTTTTAATGATATTGATATTTGAATTCCCTTTGTACTTTAACATATACTCCACATCACGTCACGTACGCCAATTGTTGTTTTTGCTGGTAAAATATGGTGGCATTCCGAGTCACCAAGGAATGGTTGTGTTGTATAATCAGATGATTCTGCAGCTCTAAATGAATGTGTCCATCTTATGAACACTATTTCGCACACACACGGTAGAGAACATCTTGCTTTTGTCACTGAGAAACTGGAACCAGTGAAATTGTTAAATGCCATTTCACTTTCATGTCCTTCATTAGCGTTTCTGCTTGTAGCATTTTCTTCTGGTGTGGTTTCGCCGTTTTTGTATACTATGATGAAGCCTGCACATTCGGTAGGATGAAGTCAGAGAGAGGAATAATTACACCATGTCGAAAATCGCTATGTTAAAGCGAATAAATGATTAGAAATAACCTCATATAACATTAACACATCAAATATGATAAACGCGGAAAATTCCGATTGCAATGACTGGTTTACTTCATAGAAACTCTATGTTCGTTAAAGATAAGACAAAGTACTATTGGTACCAGATAAACCATCTTCAACAATACTATATTTACTACTGTAAACATATTTTATCTGGTACCAATAAACAATTGGATAAATCACAATTTTCTCAACTTATAAACGTCTTCTTCTTCACATAATAATGTAGTGGAACCTCTGATAAACAAAAACAAAAAAGACATGAAAAATTGCA
>MJUT01037488.1:26028-45108 GCA_002080005.1 Gigantidas platifrons
CCTATAGTAAACGTTTATTTACGATTTAAAATTGCAGGATAAATACAATACATGTGCACTGTCGAAGCATATAGGTAAATATGTGTATTCGGCGCGAAACGCGGGAAAAGGCTCGACCAAGCCTAGCCTTTTCCCCCGTTTCTAAGCCTCATACACATATTACCTATATGACTGAACGCAAGATGTTGCGTAGCATAACGTAACGCTAAAAAGCGACGTTTTCAACGTTGTGACGCTTTAAACCAAATGTTGTACCTGCTTCACAAGTGGAACTTAAGTGATACATTTTTGTAAAAAGTACGAACCACTTAAACAACCGAAGCACATATGTATAAGTATTTTAATACATTAAAATTTTCCGTGAGATAGTCGAAATAATATTGTTATCTTTTGGTTTTAAATAGAAAGTTTGTCGTATTTTCGGTATTTAAAAAGAACATTAAAATTTTGTCATTTCTAGATCTAAGGGTACTGTGGTTCCGGTATTTGATTTTCCAAGTTTTCGTCTTTTAATTGACCATATGTTTTGACAAATGTGATCAGATTCCTGGTACAAGCAACGGAAAAAACATTTACGTTTTCGACGCTAACAGGCGCAAAATTCACAAAAGTCTTGAAAACGCATTTGACGTCGAAATTGATGAAGTGGACAATCCATTCAGACTTGGCATTTTATTCTGTTCGTGTAATTTTAATATACTCATGATTGGTATCAATGGTAGCCTTGGAATTGAACTAACTGCTTGGCACATACAAATTTCGATGATTTATTTGTGTGCTGCGTTATAAATCGTTAAAATTCCAAGCGACGTTGTTTTTTTTAGTAAAATTAAGAAGTGGACATTTCATTCAGACTGCGTATTTCGCTCAATATTTCTTTATCTTTCAGAAGTCATCTTCAAAATGTCTTGTATTATTTTTTACAATATAGATCTGCATAACTGTGAACAAATTTTTACTCAACTTCACCTAAATTTATCGGGAAAAGCCTTTAAAGTTGGTGATCAGCATTTCAGTTCAGTATCTGACACATTGAATGGACTTAAATACATGCGGATAAAAACAAAAAACCTCAACGGAAAAAGGGCATCGAGACATTACGTTGGAAGAATTTTGACGTTTATTTTCTTTGCAGGTTTGGTGCGATTTCCGTGCATGCGTTTTCGTGAAATGCCCGAAAATCTTATCAATTTGTAACAGAAATGTTACATCTGACTGGACGTTTTTAAGACGGAAGGGGGATTCCGTGGTGGGATACGACAGAATTAATATCAATATATATTCCTCATATCCTACAGTTTATTATGATATAAAGATTATGTAGATATGGCATCATCAAAATTAATAACAACCACATTAAATCAGAAACTAAGTTTATTTAAACGGCGTCGCAGTAACGTGCGCTCAGTCATATGCTTCGACAGTGCACATACATTGTATATTAACGGAATTGTTCACTCTATTGGCACTTTCAAAGTTATCAAATTGTCTTGGCTTGATTTTACGTTTCGGCTTACTTTTCACCAGAAATTCAGAAGGATTTATAGCTGGGACCAAACCCTCAACCACCTTGTACAAGAATACCAGTCTTAGGCTTGTTCTCCTTAGTTGAAGATTCTCTAACTTTAGGTCGTTGAGCATCTTGGTGACAGAACCTTCATCTCTTGTCTTATATTCCCCGGTTATAAATCTTGCTGCTCTTCGTTGGATCCTTTCTAGTTTGTTGATGTCGCTTGTAGTATACGGATCCCATACTATTGCCCCATATTCCATCGTTGATCTTACTAACGAAATGTAGGTGATTTTCTTGCATTCCTTTGGACAAAATCTTAAGTTTCTCTTAAGAAAGCCGAGTGTTGCGTTTGCTTTCTTGGCAAAGTGACGTGAGTTGTCCATTTTATGTCTTCGATATCTGTAGCCCTAAGTATGGGTTGTTTTGGACTTGTTGTATGTGTCTGTCCAGGGTGTACATTCTCTGGCTTTTGTTCCTGATGCTCAAAATGTAGCTTTTTTTAGCATTGAAACGCATACCCCAGTTTTTGGCCCATATTGGATATCTTACAACGGCCTTGTTTACTATCTAATATTTAAAATGATGGTTAAAAAGAGATTATTTCAATTTTCCAATTGTGAGCTTGTCGTAATCACAACCCGGCCCTTTACTCATTCATGACTCATCACTGGGTGTGTAACAAGAGAAACATGACGGGTGCCATATTCTGGAACTGCTCACCCTTACACAGCACTTGAGTTCACTTCCGGTTTTTGTGGAGTTCGTGTTGATCGATCTTTAGTTTTCTGTGTAGTGTTTTGCAGATCGTTGTTTGTCCTTTTGTGCTTTTTCATTTGGCCTTCTTCGATTCACGGATTCTAATTACCACTTTGGTATCTTCAAACACTTCTTCGCCGGTTTTATTTTGTAAAGGTTGGCATTTATAAATATGTAACTCATATGTGGAAAATACTAGCATGATCGCAACATTTCACTAAGACAGGCGGTTGGAGCCAAAGCACATTTTACTCTGCCACTTGTTATTGACGTTCCTGTACAAAGCCAGGAAAGTGAGCGGTCATGTACAAATATGTATTTGTGTGCTAGGAGTATCGATTTTGCACCTTCCAATGATTTTCTATTGGATTTTGAAATTGTCCCGAAAGTGTGATTTTTTTTGTTTTTCATTTTATTCATATATATACCTAATATGGACAATTTTATTCATTTTCTATAATGGACAATTTTATTCATATTCCTATTATGGACAGTTTTATTCATATTCCTATTATGGACAGTTTTATTCATATTCCTATAATAGACAATTTTATTCATTTTCTATTATGGACAATTTTATTCATATGGATATCGAACTGAAGATAGCAGAGAATACAAAGAGACAACACGGATACAACACAAAGCTAACACAAAAAAACCCCCAAAAAAATACATTCTGGAACGTCAAATAATGTGAAACCCTTTCGGAGAAAGTACGCCAAAGAAACACTAGGTATTATTTCTATGACGCTTTGCTCCCCAGGCACGATTACGTAATAGATGGAAACTGCATGGTGTATTGCTGTGTATATTGTGTTGTTTCGTGAAATAATGGCGGACACAATGATGACGGTATTTGCCCGACTACAACACCCTTTTATTTTTATCTTGTTTTCACGCATTTAGATTACAAATCAAATATGCATCATTTATCACCAAAACATCAACGATGCTCAAATATAGTTTTTATTGACCAGATTGAACCTAGAACCCTTGTACACTATATATGCTAAGAGGCAACCTAACATACAATGCGGCTGCGACTTTGACATAACAAAATTGTCAATGGTTGTTCAAAGGCATATTCTTTGCAGTCAAAGAACAAATAACACATGCATTTTACAATGATTTATTTTAAGCAATACAGCAACAAAAGTTCAGTTAATAACAACAACAAAAAGTTCATTCTGTAATTCCACCTGCACTATATTCATTATTGTCAACAATGACCAGAGGGTGTCTTTCTGCTTCGTGTGCACAATTATAATTGTTTTCTTCCTCTTTCTCAATAGATTGCATTGTATCATAGGTATTATCTGTTACTGGAGGAGTACCAGGAGACGAGAAGTTGTTTGTATGGTCATAGACCTCAGAATCATCTGGAAGTATCTTGTCTTCATGTCTAGCTTTCTTTGTTGTAGATTTAGTCGATTTATCAACTTGGGCATAAACCACTTCCTTCTCAACTTCAGCCAATGGTTGGAGAGCATGTCTCACTGTAGACCTTTTAAACCTACAAGATACACATATTAGTTTATAATGTTATAATATATTATATATGTAAATGTGAAAAATTTAATGTTAATGAATAGCGGTTTTATATTTGTTCTAAATATAAAGTAAATATACATGTACAATTATATCTGATAATTACAATTATTCAAATTAGAAGGAATATCTGTACTTTAAGAAAAAAGAACTAAATTTTTATCATATGATTTACAAAAAGAAAGCAAATAGCAGCAAAATAACTTTAAGTATGTTTGCGTTTCTATATTTGTATCTACAATGTATTTCTATAGGACAAAACAAAATCAGGTGACAATAGTCTATCTTATTAGAGCTATCTTCTCTTCAGTTTTAAGCTCCAATCTTTTGTGTTGAGGTACCCGATGACGGTTATTCCAGAGACACGTCGTGCGCACTAAATTTGATATCTACGTTTTTATTACTATCACTTGGTCGATACCTCTTCTGGTGGACTATTTGTCCCCAAAGGGTATCATTCGCACAGAAGTCAGTGTTTCGGAACAGACATGGTTTATTATATACTTATTTGTGTATTTATTATTGAAATTTACAGTTCTAAATAATGCAATGATTACTCAAACTAAGGGTCTACTTCCTCAGACATATGTAACTTTAGCCGAGTATGCCATCATGTTTAGGCTCATTGGTTGCATGTCTTATTTACGTTATTTGTGTTCGTTTGCATATAGTGATGTCCAACGCATATTGTGCTGTGTTTTTGCTTTGTTTGTCTTTGTCATGTGCACCCTATGTTGTCAGTTTCTCTAGATTGTTCATTTTTGACAGCCCTATCGGTATTCTCTAACATATATTTGCTCCCAAATGTTTTTAATTTAATTGGTTGTCCAATCGTCTGACTATAAGTGTACAGACTGGATATTATTCCAGAAACGCGTCGTGCTCTCTCAATACCTAAGTGTATACAGTTTTATTGTTCGAGATATAAATGCCATTGCCATTTTATTAGAACATAGCTGTTTTGTTTGTTTGTTTGTTTGTTTGTTTGTTTCTTTGTTTCTTTGTTTGATTGTTTGTTCGTTTTTGTTTGTTTGTTTATGTTGTACTTTTTGGGTTCAGTTATATATTACAAACCTGCAAAATAAAAAGACGACAGCAACGATTACAAGACACATAACTGTAGCAGTTATTATCAATGCAATGACCAGGGTATCTACAAACAAAAACAAATGATATATATAATAATTTATTCAGTATTTTATCTTACGGTAATTACTTTGACTTTTTATCAGGTATGTATCTGTTATAATCATAATGCATGGTAACCAACATTAGTTTTGAAGAAGAAAGTTGATTTCAGTAAAAGATGATTTATTTGTTCTTAAATTTCAGTGGGCCGTGTTTCAGCTATGTTCATGTCGAGAACAAAGTTGATTTATTGTTCTTAAACTTCAAATGGGCAGTATTACAGCTATGTTCATATCGAGAACAAGATTGATTTATTGTTCTTAAACTTCAAGTGGGCAGTATTACAGATACGTTCATGTCGAGACCAAGATTGATTTATTGTTCTTAAACTTCAAGAGGGCCGTATATCAGTAAAACTACTGACGGTTATTTAGTACTACAGTATGGTCTGCTCAAGGTCAAACAGAACCAAAACATATACACTGGTAACAATTATGATTTTGAAAACTATCAATCTTGAGTGAGAGGTATGATTTAACGGCTACTGAGAACTAACTTCCTGTCTCACCTACTGCTTGAACTATTATGTGAGCACCTGAGCCCACCCCCGGTTTTTAGTGAGGTTCGTGTTACTCGATCTTTAGTTTTATATGTAATGTTTTGTAGATCGTTGTTTGTCCTTTTGTACTTCTTCTTTTGGCCATTGTGTTGTCTGTTTTAAGGATTTTGATTACCCCTTTGGTATCTTCAAACTCTTCTTAAATATATTTTGTACGAACTTGACCTCAAATGCGATAGTCGACATTCCAACAACCGATGTGTAAACAGAAAATCTTTTGTAGGACCATAGTTATGAATGAAGTTTATTGATAGCTACACTGACCTCAAATGAGATCTTTTCATTGGCTATAGTCATGAGAAAGTCTGTTGTAAGCCGTCTGTTGTAAGCCGTGGGAACACACAGATCAACTTATATCGGTAAACGCATTGAGTTTAGCACACAAAACAATACAATTTTATGCAGTCAATTTGTACAAATTATTTTATTTATAGCTACATTATGAATGAAGCTTATAGTAATTAGCCACGCCTCCAAGCAATTCTTTTATTTATATCTAGACTACACAAAAATCAATAAAAACACAGATCAACTTATCGGTCAACGCATTCCACGCATCCAAGCGTTAAACAAATTCTTTTATTTATAGCTTCATTATGAATGAAGTTTATAATAATTAGCCACACCTCAAATTCGTTTATTTATTGCAATGGCTATGTTTGGACACGATTCTAAAAATATATCACAATTATAACGGTCAGTGACCTTTTGACCGACAATACAGTATTGAAACAAATGCAAAGATGGACGCTTCAAATAAACGATTGGCAACGACATCAGAAGAGATTACCGCAAAGAAATTAAAGGTGTGCGCGGAGAAGTTCGTACAAAAATATTATCAGCCTTAAAATGGGAGACATTGACACTTAAAAGGTAGTGAATCAATTGTACGGTTCCAGCTTCCGCTTCACTGTCACCGTACAATTGATTAACTACCTTTTAAGTGTCTATGTCTCCCATTTTAAGGCTGATAATATATAATGTTGCATCCATAATCCATATATTTTAAAGATAATTTTCTACCATTTAATAAAAAATGATATGGATGTACATCTACAGGAAAAATATTCTCTTTCAAATTTTAATCGCCTTGTTTTATGGCATAAAGCATATATAATAGTTAATTTCTATTTTCCTGTGAGTGTTTGGTCTTTTCTGAAATTCTAGATTGTGAGTAAGTGAATGTGTTCTAAATATGAAGGTCTGAACGTTTCATGATTGATTGTAAGTCTTTACTAGTTTGTTGACACTTCAGTTAAATTTAAGTGTCATTTTAACCTTAATTGTAGACTAATGTCAAGTGTATGTCAAAAGTTAATTAATGTATTGCTCAAAATCTTTATTTTTTCTGTGTAGTGCTTTGGACATCCTTGCATTGATTCAATTTTGTTTGTCTTTTGGTTTTCTTTTCGCCATTGCATTGTCTGTCCTTCTTCGATTCACGTCTTCCGATAAGCACTTTGTTATCTTCAATCTTAGTCCCCAATCTGCTATAATCATTCAAATATATAACATTTTTATTTTAATTTACCCATCATTTCACTAAGAGGGGAGGTTTAAACCCATAGGACTAATTCAAATCCGCCACATTTTATTGAAGTGCCTGTACCAAGCCAGGAAAGTGAATGGTCATGTATTTGTGTGTACATTGTAGAAGTATTGATTTTGCTTCTTTCTACCATTTTTCAAATGGTATTTGGAGCTATTCCTACAGTGTGGTATGCTTTGTTTGTTTATCTATTACTACAAGTCTTAAAAACCTAAATAAATTACATATAGATTTCACATAAACATGTATATTTTTGAGGTAACAACAACGAGACCATACAGAAGAGAACTCGTCATGGATAGACGATGGTTCTGTATCTACTACCTCACTCCCAGAACAAAGTGCTGGTAATTTCGTTTTGCAATCTTGATTTTCTTTTATCATTCGGCCATTTCTGTCACTTTTTGCAGCAACACAATATTCCGGCTACTGTTCATTTACTAAATGAAAACAATCTTTATTTGTATATTAAAATAGTATTGAAATTTTGTGAACAGTACGTATATGTGAAACAAACAAACAAAAACCCCCAGGAATACTGTAAACAAATGTAAACAATAAGGAGTGAGTAGGTGTGAGAAATCTGGGGTTTCCCGGCATGTGACAAAATAACTGCTATTTCTATTCCCTTGGGTCTCCCCGGAGAGGAGATTAAAAAACAAATGGCAAATAAGATTGGTATTTTCTCCCATTGATCGTTCGAATATGATAATATGCGTTGCTACTAAAAATTGTCGAAAGTGTATTATGGGGTAAATATGTTTCTAACAAACTTACTAACTGTTTTAATTACCTGATTGAAAAAAGTGTCTCCTCGTATTGTCTAACCAGTAGTATTCATCAGATGACAGCTGTAAATTTCCTTGAGTGGCACCTGCATATGAGGCGAGAATTTGGTATGTACACTTCGCAACGGAAGCAGCTCTGTCAGCCTTTTGTTTCTTGGATATTGTAATTTTTGGCCGAGAAAGGGCTCTATCTACAAAACATTTAGACATTTAGAGTGAGTGTTATTGTGTGTATAGCTTTCAGTAAGTAGGACATGCTTACCCATTCGGCGAATTGTTTTGTATACAAGATCTGTATAGCGGTAGTGAAGATTTCAATAATTTATCAACACGGTATCATTGGTGTAAACGTTTTCTCGTTACTGCTTTATTAATGTAATTAAAGTCATAAACAATATTTTATTATATTGTTTTTCTTCGTATTGTGTTGACAGTTTCTCTGGATTGTCCATTTTTGATTGTCCCTTCGGTACTCAATAACGTTTATTTACATACATGGGAAACCAACCAACCGAGAAAAGCAAACGCCATATGATGCGCCAAAGGAACGACTCTATCCAAAAAGTTGAACAATTGACGATAGAGACGTAAATATGAGTTATGATATAACTCCTTTATGTGACCTCTGCTTACATTATGTACTATAGAGACGCTAATGATTATTCATGACTAGTTATATGTCACGTGGTTCATGCACGTCTTTACATAAATTTTAATTACAACAGGCAACAGGTCATTAATTAAGTTTGGAGTTTATTTCAAGGAATATTTATCAGCCACCTCATCCCCAACCACCACCCTACATTTGTTTTCCAGAATGTTAAAAATAATTTAGAATTATTTAGTTAAGAAAAACTAGTCATTTATGTTTGTTCATTGATGTCAACTTTGTGTATGCAGTACGAAAAGCTAATAAAAGTTTAAAAGGAACACTTTCATGTATGTTATGTTGTAGCTTAGTTGAATTTGAGTTTTTGTCTAATTGTCGGAAGATTATTTTGCTTAGAAAAACTAGTCATTTATGTTTGTCATTGATGTCAACTTTTTTGTGGTGGGGCCATTTTTCTTGGAACCCCACCTTCGCATTTCTTGTATATACATATATATATGTTCAATTTAGTCAAAATAAAAATCTCCGAAATTTGCCACAGATACTTGTTAGTTATTATTGGTAATGCGAACAGAGCTTGCTGCATGATTTTAGTTAATGTGAGCCAGTAATGGGTATAATGCTAACTGACCTGATTTTCATGGTCTAGGGGAGACAACTCTAGTTGGTTTGGGCTAGGCAATATGGTGTTAAAGAAGTCTATTACATAGGTAACTCAAATTGGTCTGTTGTTAATGTTTTTAAAGGAGACAAGTTTGGTTCCTCAGTGGGAGCATAAAAATCGTATCTATATATAGTACGCGTGTATTAGTTTTACATTGAGAAGGAAATGTATCTAAATCCATAGATTGACACGAGTCTTTTGTAATATTAGTATTATTCTACGTAAGTTCCTTGGAATATATTCGTAATACAGATGTAGGAAAATAAGTATTATTTACAGTTTAGTTATCGTAACAGTATCTGCACTTTTAATGTATGGTTAAATGATCTGGTCAGTGGGTGTTTTGAATGTCTTGTAGAAGACGTTTAGCAATAAATGGAAATTCACAGCTGCATGAAAACAAATCAGCAATGAGAGGAGCGCAACTCGTTCGCATTGGAATTCGAACAGTTTGACAAAACATTTTGTAGCCAACATGAACATAAATGTTGTCTAGCAAAAAGGTGATGGAATAAATCATGTCATCACAGTTTCAATTACATTATTTATCTCTAAAGTTCTAAATGTATTATATTCGTTACAGTATATGGAAGGACAACAGGGGTATCAATGACTATTACTATCGACGTAAACGAGATTTATTCACATCCATGCCCGTGTGTACTGGAATCAACTTCATGTTATAGACCTGTGTACATCATGTCAGATGGTCACCGGCAATTTACGGTTTCCTTCACGAGTAAAGCTGACCTGCACGATAAGTAGGACATATATCGTTTTGTTGAAGGTAAACACGCAGAATGTAAATCATATTATTGAAAGACCCCCCCCCAAACAAATTAAATAATAAAAAGTAAATGAACACTTTTATTAAACTTTCTAAAGATAAATAATCAACTAAATACTCACCACTGGAACAAATCTGGAACAATGGCAAATCACATCGACTCGCCCAGTAGTATATCGACCCTTCGCTGTTCGAAGTTACCGTTAAACAGTCACCTATGCCTATATTGCCATCGATGTCAACTGATGCAAACATAATACCATATTTATTACTATCTAGACATATAATCATGGAATGAGTAGTTCTGAATTCCGTGGTGTTATGTCCGTTATATATGATTTTCACATAAAACGATGTTCTGTTCGTCTTTACCTCCAGTTGTTTTTAGGTAATCTCATGTCTTCTTTACGTTTTCTGTGTTTATTTGCGTATAGTGGTGTCCAAGACATATGTGTGACATGTGTACACAGTTACTTTGGATTGTCTATTTTTCATTGCCCCTGTGGTATTATCTAACGTTCATTTACACAATGTGGTGTCTGTCCCACGACATGACAAAGATTTACATCATTACCGTGTTTATGATGCTGGGATTGAAATCTTGGTCGCCACCATAAATTGATTGATTCCTACGAAGAGTATACCCTACAGATAACCCAGGATATATTTGCACGATCTATCCTAATCTCTGTTCTCTCGTATAATCTCATTTGCGACATGTTCGGCTTGTCTTTATCTTCATTTGTTTTGTAGGGGATCATGTTTGTGTTTTTTGTATTTATCTACGTGTACTGGTTTTCAATAAACGTAGGTTTCTATATCACATGATGTTCGTATCGTTTTACAGTAACACGTAGGGTATCACTAGTGGAGCAGGAATTTCCTATCCTTCCACGGTACCTGTGTTCACCGCATTTTTTGTGGGGTTCTTTAATAATTATTTTTCTATTTATTGTTTTGTAGATTATTGTTTGTCCTTTCGTCGAATTTCTTTTCTCCATTGTCGTGTCCTTCGATTTACGGCGTCTGCATACACCTTTGGTATCTTCTAAGAAAAACCAGAAACCGCAAATAGAAGAAGGACGAAAAAAAAGGACAAGCAACGATCCAAAGCATCACACAAAATAGCAAAGATCGTGCAACATGAAGGCGACTAAAAATCGGGAGTGAACACAGATGCTCCGAAATTGTAAGCAGTTCCTGCTCCAAACGTGGCACCTGTCGTGTTACTCTTCTTACAGACCCGGTGATAATATATATAAAAACAACTTACTGGACTTTGACTATAACCCAGTGTAACACGGTGAATGATACATTTGGAGCGGAAACAGTATACCATTGAGGAGCAATTGAGATCCCCACTGTTTTGTTATAGACCCGTTTTGCGTATATCTTTGGATCTAATCATTTATCAAACTTACTTATTGCTCGTCTTTGATTTTTTATCAAATTATTCTTTATCGATTAACATTTTTCAAGTTTAGAACTTTACCACTAAATAAAAATATAGTAGATTAAATATATGTGACCATAAGTAATAATGATTACAGTAAAATCTCTGACGATGATACAAGTCGACTTTCACAATGATCTTATTATTAACGCTGTGTGCTTCTTGTAGCCGCAATCCAGATGGCTTAAGCAATGGCAAATCTGCTTCAACTGTTGTCTTAACTGTTGTCGATATAAAGGATAACTGATGTGATAAATATGCGATTGAGTGAGTGAATGATTGTTGTTTAACTCCAAGGGAGCAATTCTGCAGCTATATCATGGTGAGAACAAGTTACATTTGATGAGATGATGAGAAAATCTGATTTGTACCGGAGCTATGCTGGATTGTTTATAATTTTGGCTCACTACAACAACAGGCCACATGTTGATATATCGCTTCACCATGAGTATATCATATTGTATATTGTATGCATATGGAGAAGACAATACTAAGTTGAAAACTTATATCTGATCCTTTTGTCATTATATAGACAATAAAATATGTTTAAATTAACCTAAGTTGGAGTAGTTTACTCTTCTGTAAGATTTGCTGTGTATTTCAGTTTTTGTTCAAGCTCTTGTTCGTGTGTTTTTTACTTTTTGTGTTTGAACTGTTGTTGTTCGCGTTAGCCTCTTAAAAACAACTACTGTCACTCAAATATTCCCCAATCATGTTATTAACTTTATGTGAAGCAAAATATAATTTTATATAATTCAATTGTTAATTACCTTTCTTGTATAACGCAAATTTATTGCCATTGTTTCTCTCCGCACAAATTGCGTTCTGGTCTCGTTGACAATTGGCTGGCTCACATTGTGCATATATATGTCCGGCATGTATCGAAGTTTTCTTTAAACACGCACATCGGGATTGCTGAAAAAGCAAAAACTCTATTAAAACACATACATTTACTCGATCTTTAGTTTTATGTTTATGTTTTGTAGATCGTTGTTTGTCCTTTTGTCCCCTTCCGTTTGGCCATTGTGTGGTCTGTTCTTCTTCGATTTACGAATTCTGATTACCCCTTTGGTATTTTCAAACTCTACTTATCGCATAATTTATACATATTATTTTATACAAAAAAAAAAATAATAGATATACAAACGATAACACAATATTCAATGATGGCCTTTAAAAAGTTATAATGTGTAATCCTATGAAGAAATCATTCTTACAGAGTTGTAAACATTCCTGCATTTGTGTCCCAGCACCAACCATGGAGATGTCATTAATTTGACCTGCTTTGATATCGAAACAGCCTACACAAATAATGCCACATGATATTTTCTGATGTGCTTGGTAACTAAAACTGTTTTGATTGACAAATATTTAATATATATTCAAGGTATGTGAACAAGTTCACCAATATATATATATATAATTATATATACAGGAATAAGGGAAGAATGGGAAAGGTGGGAAACGACTTCTGTGGCAAAGTATGGAGGGTTGGGTAGTGAGCAAAACTAAATATGATCCACATGACTGAATGTGAAACATTACACATACAGTTAAATACGGTAGATAATTTGATATACGCAGAAATATGTTTTTATATTTTTATCTGTCTGGTTGTCTTGTTAATGCTAGTCATTAAACAGCAAATCTATTCAATACCATTTGTGAGCAAGTTCACATTACATACACCCACGTAAACACAAAGATAGGATAAGAATTTATCCAAGTGTCGTTTGAAGCATCGTCAGTATCCCTCGGATGATCACGTTCTGATACTCTTCGCTCATATACACTCTCGTAAATATAAAAATAATGCTAAGAAATTGGCCAAGTTCCCTTTTAAGCATCGTCGTTAGCCTACGGTTGATCACGCTCTGATACTCTTTAGTCATTACACGGTGTCAATTCATAAGAAAAGCATTGTTTCGGATTTGTTCCGTAACTCATTAGTATCAAGTAAGTTCCATGTCTACATAAGATAATTCAAATTCCCCTTATTGACTGCCTGAACAGAATATGAAAGACGTTATCTTAATTACTATTCGCTATAGACAGCATTTTCGAAAACTCACTGGACATCCTGAGTTCAAAACTGATTTGATTGGCTGTAAAACGGTGAGTCGGTACTAAGCAAAATGTATTGATATGACTCATAAATTTCGTGACTTCGAGGATTTTTCCTGTTAGTTTGCCAACGAGTGGCGAGTATCTGATCGTTTTCAGCCGTACATTACTGACGATGTCAAAGTTTTGATAAGATGGAGCTTCAAATAAATCTAAAGGAAATCAGACGGGAACTGAAGACACTACCCAATCTAATCAAAATCAGATCTCCTCATTTGCTCCCCGCTTATCATTTTTTTCCCTTTTTTGTTCTTGTTGTTTATGTATCGGGTAGGCCTACCCGAACAAATCAATAATGTCTAAATATCCTTTCACTCTCTGTATATATTACAAAATATGCTGTAGTCCGTGTATAAATATTTCTATATAATTCATAATGCATAATAAAGGTATAAAACATAATCATTTCACTAGTTGCATCCTACACTGTTAATTTATAATTATTTCATTATTTCGATAAATATATTAACGAATATTTATATTTTGAAGGGAAAAAACTACATTGCTGTTGGAGGTCTAATTATCAAGAGGGAGGGTTGAGGTCCCAGTAACCAGTTTCACCCCGCAACATTTCTGTGTCTGTCCCAAGCCAGAAACTGGATTTCCAACGTCATATGTCTTGTCTTTTTGGTGTTCAATTATTTGGGCGAGGGGTAGTTGTAAATGACACTTTCTTGTCATAATTACTTATAATTACCATCGACTACATACCTAAGTATTCTAACCATGGAGAATAAGAAGCAGCTTCATTAATCCATCCTGATTGGTTCCTGCTCGTAGAAATGTTGACAAATGACTGTGATCATATCAATGTACACGCACGCTTTGCCTCTGCCCATGAATACTTACCACCAGACAAATAAGCATGTTCCGTTTCTCCTGAAAAGAAAGCAAAATATCAAATCTATTGATTGATTTGATTAATTGAATTTATTGATTGATTGTTGTTTATAATTACACTGTATTTGATTTAAAAGGAAAACAATTTTTTCCAACATTTTATCATGTGATTTTGGAATGGGACTATTGGTGGCAATACAATAAATTTCAGAAGTGGACAATTTTTATATACCTGTATATACGTTTTTATTCCTTCAATAAATGAGGTATACTGTTATGTTCACGGCTAGCCTTCTGTCGGGTTATACACGAGTTGTATGTTATCAGTGAGAAAGATAAATTGGTTGTTGTTTATATATCAAGTGAAGAGACAGCTTTCTCACTTTTGAGACAGACCAGTTCCTATTTTTTGCTATGTGAGATTGTCTTATCTTGCACTAGTGCAAGACAAAAAAATCACGTGCGTTTTACCGGCAAATACATGCTGTACAGTTTTTGTCAACTGCCCCCAGTTCTCTATGCTTCACCAATAAAACCACGATTCTATTACATAAGTATTTTTAAATTAATGTATGTATACTATTCTGCTAGCTAATAATTTATCTATCGTGCACCTTTCATTTTTCACGGTGTATGACTTTCAAGTCAATGTTTGTTATCTTTGAGTAAATAATAGAGTGCTCTCCCTTGTTAGTAACTAACGTACCTCCCTTTGACCAAATTCAAATATTTTTTCACAGCCACAGGTGTAGCGTTGAGTTACATTTATCATATATTTATTAAATACATTGTATTTTATTATGAAATACATTTAAAATACTGCCAAGACACGAATGCATATGAATAAATTGAATATTTACTTCAGCAATGGAAACAAAATTTGCGGGAAAACGCTCGATCTGGAATGTAAACAAAACAATTAGGTAACAGCTGATAAAAGTGAGAAATAAAAATCAAACACCGGCAAAAAGTGCAAGACAGGGAAATCTCCGACACCCGAGGGTAAGATGTCAATCGTTCGCTGACTCGGCGAGCCTCGTCAGCGAACGATTGAAATCTTACCCTCGGGTGTCGGAGATTTCCCTGTCTTGCACTTTTACCGGTGTTAGATTCTATATTTCTCACTTTTGAGACAGACCAGTTCCTATTTTTAGCGATGTGAGATTTCCTTGTCTACATGACAGCTCACACGCGACTTTTCCCGGTAAAATCTTTACTTCGCTTCAGCAATTTCAATCAAGATTTGAATTACTTTCATTTAACCACGATTCTATTACATAAGTATTTTTAAATTAATGTATGTATACTATTCTGCAAGTTAATAATTTAACTATCGTGCACCTTTCATGTTTCACGGTGTATGACTCTTGTCAAAGTTTGTTTACTTTCAGTAAATAATAGAGTGCGGCTCCCTTGTTAGTAACTAACGTTACCTCCCTTCGACCAAATTCAAATATTTGTTCACAGCCACAGGTGTAGTGTTGAGTTACATTTATCATATATTTATTAAATACATTGTATTTTATTATGAAATACATTTAAAATACTGCCAAGACACGAATGCATATGAATAAATTGAATATTTACTTCAGCAATGGAAACAAAATTTGCGGGAAAACGCTCGATCGTGAATGTAAACAAAACAATTAGGTAACAGCTGATAAAAGTGAGAAATAAAATCAAACACCGGCAAAAAGTGCAGACAGGGAAATCTCCGACAACCTCGGGTAAGATTTCAATCGTTCGCTGACTCGGCGAGCCTCGTCAGCGAACGATTGTCATCTTACCCTCGGCTTTCGGAGATTTCCCTGTCTTGCACTTTTTGCCGGTGTTTGATTTTATTTCTATTAAGTACATGTATATTGAGCGTTACCAAAATAATAAAAGAACCGCCTAGCGCATAAACGCGCGACGTATTCCCCCGCACTTACATAATATTTAGTTTTATATATTTCTTGCTTCAAATATTTTCATGTAAGAACCCATCCAAGATAATGACAATTACAAGCCACATGCAAAAAAATATTCAAATCTATCCATGTTTACTGAAGTTATCGCGTAAACAAGACACAATTCTCAATATTGGTGATTTTTCAACCAAAAAGTAAGATTTCCCCCAAAACCCTTGCTTCAAATAATTTCATGTCAGAACCAATCCAGGATAATGATAATTACAAGCCACATGCAAAACATTATTCAAATCCATCCATGTTTACTCAAGTTATCGCATAAAACAAGAAAGTGTGACTGACGGACAGACAGACGGACGGACAGACGGCCGCTATTACTATATCCCTCACCGCTATCGCGGGGGGATAAAAAATAATAGTCCGAGGTATAGCGGTGAGACTAAAGGAACTAAATTTGATTTGGGGGTAGGGTTATGTGTTAAGTCCACAATATTTCAGTTATATCGCACACCGTACAACCAACTTGTATCGTTTCATTCAAATGCCGTAAGATACGGTCAAAACTTTATATTTGTATAATGGACGCCACAACGCAAGGGTGAGTTTTTTTCTTGAATTTTCATGTAGAATTATTCGTATATCTGAAAGAGTTTTGATTTATAAAAAGTCCATAAATATTGCACTATATATGCAGTTGGTACTTTCTTCATGTTGTCAAATGTGTAATAATTCAAGCCCGTAACGACAAGAAATCCGATCAAAAATTAAAATTTCCGTTTTCCATCGGTTTTTCGTCAAAAGAACAAACTGTTAAGGAAATAAAACTACTGTTACATAAAAGCATAATCAGTTTTTCGTCCTTCCGTGTATAAAACACTTCCCGCAGTGGTATCATAACGATTTTATGTGGGGATAATCAGTGTTAGGATAAGATTCGGTCAAATTCACCTTTATGATACACTCAAGTGTAGTTTGGATCTACAAATTGATACGGTCAAAATTAGAACATGTGTAGCTGAAATTTCACAAAAGCCCCTATTACTTCTTTGTTTTATTAGATCAACTGACGTCCGTCTGTCGTTAGTGTTTTGCATTTGAATCAATTCCTCTAAAACCACAGGGCCAATGTAAACCAAACTTTGGTGGAATGGTCCTTTTAGAATTGTGTCCGACGATCCCCCCCCCGCCGACCAAGATGGGTGCCGTTACTAAAAATAGGAAATTTGCCAAGACATCACTTAAAAATGATATCCTCTGAAACTACACTGGGCCCACACTATGGTGGAATGGTCTTTACGTGATCCCCTTTCAGAATACTGTCCGACGACCCCGGTCGCCAGCCAAGATGCCCGCCATTATTGAAAATAGAAAATTTGACAAAAAAATACTTTAAAATTATCTCCTCTGAAACTGCTGGGTCAAATGGGCCCAAACTATGGTGGAATGGTCTTTAGATGATAATGGAGGGTCTGACTCCACCCGTTTGGAAACTAGAGGCCCAAAGGGGATGAAATTGGTATTTTCATACTTTCGGGTATAGAACGTTTATATTATGTCTGATTTTGATGCAATTTTTTTCTTTAGATTGCTTATGAAATTATCTTTCAGTGGTATGTCAACGGATTTGACGACATAATCTTCCATATACTTAGCAATAATTATGGCTTTTCTTTTTTGGGGTCAACTTTGAGCCAGGTGAGCGATTACAAGCTCCTTGGAGCCTCTAGTTGAAATCCTCAGCTGGAAGCAGGTGAATATTGTGTAGACTATCCTTTCCATACCGTCGCTAGCAATTATTTTGTCTGGTCTAAAAATTAGAGAACCTTGTTATCTTCGGGTAATATTTGCTAACAAATTAGAAGTTTATTACTCTAGTTCATTCATTCAATCATTAATTAATTAATTAATTAATTCGTTCGTTCGTTCGTTCGTTCGTTCGTTCGTTCCTTCTTTTATTAACATCCTCGGCTGGAAGCAGGTGAATATTGTGTAGACTCATTTTTATATCGTCGCTAGCATTTATTTTATCTGGTCTAAATTTGAGAGAACCTTGTTATCTTCATGTGATATTTGCTTACAAATTAGAAGTTTAATACTCTAGTTCATTCATTCATTCATTCATTCATTCATTCATTCATTCATTCATTCATTCATTCATTCATTCATTCATTCATTCATTCATTCATTCATTCATTCATTCATTCATTCATTCATTCATTCATTCATTCATTCATTCATTCATTCATTCATTCATGCATGCATGCATGCATGCATGCATGCATCCATCCATCCATCCATCCATCCATCCATCCATCCATCCATCCATCCATCCATCCATCCATCCATCCATTCATTCATTCATTCATTCATTCATTCATTCATTCATTCATTCATTCATTCATTCATTCATTCATTCATTCATTCGTTCGTTCGTTCATTCATTCATTCATTCATGCAAATTACATTGTCAAATACAGAGAGAGAACTAGACTCTGCAAGAGGTAGATTAGGATACCGAACTAATTATTTTCAGGATAATTTCCCATCAAAATGTGAGATATCTGTTACTCATGATAATCGACTGAGTATTTCCAACGTCGACAGGTCAAAGAAAAAGAATACACATGAGAGAACCAAAGATTCAATTAATTGTAGATGTCGTTTCAAGACTGATTTTGATTTGTACTTTTTTTCACAGATTGCACTATCAAAAGTTTCACGAAGTCCCACAAAAGAAGCATTCATTGCCTCTAAAAAGTTTCTTCTTGCGACATATTTCTGCCAAAAAAAA
>MJUT01037488.1:52910-63328 GCA_002080005.1 Gigantidas platifrons
ATATTGTGCTAAAATTTAGTGAATCGACGTTTTGTGAAATATGAATATACATTTGTATGATTAAAAATGCAAATCAGAAGTATACATATATATACTGTTTATCTCTAAATATAGTTTTCATTGTGTGTAAAAAGGGCCGTCGTGGTCGTGATCGTATAGTAGTTGGATTTCCAACTACCTGTGCAATCATTGCCTATCACCACCAGTGTTGTGAGTTCGAAACCCGCTCAGGCAAGGTGTGCTCAATACAACATTACCGGGTATGTGATAAAGCTTGTCAGTGACTTGCGACAAGTCGTTGGTTTTCTCCGGGTACTCCGGTTTCCTCCACCTTCCGCCATGATATAACTGAAATATTGTTGAAAGTGGCGATAAACACCATAAACCAACCAAACCAAACCAAACCACTGTGTGTAAGCTTAATGGGGACAGTTTTATTCACACTTATGGGAGGACCATGAAGCAGATACATATTTCAATAATTCTATAATGCTGAACTTTAAACCCGGAATTACTCGACTAATAATGATTTTTGTTCGTGTTCCGATCCTGGAAAACATAATACCGGTATGTCTCTATAGATTTAGCTCAATTTGCAATGGTTTTTATTTTTATAAGAAATGATGGATGCACTTTTATAGTGTGTACTCATAAAAAAGAAAAAAACACCACCCAAAGCCATATGAAGTTTTTTTGTAATTTTTAATTTTTGCCAAAACTTCATACTATCTACATCTGAAAATTGTCACAATGGATTATGTTGAGAAAGTTTCTATGCATATCTAAGCATTTACATATTAAATGAAAACATATTTAATATATCTGTAGAGTTTAGATAAATAAGTGATGCCTTGGTAAATAAATAGGTTGGTCATATTTAAATCATTCTTTGAGAATTATAGAAAACCATATCATATAAAGAGACAACTAGTAATAAAGAGAATTATATATACTACACATATAACAAGGATAAGCACAAAAAGTCACTGTCCATATACGGTGTGCCTGCCTCCCTGTTTAATAAAAAAATTAAAATTAAAAAAAAATGTCTCCCTTTCTTGTGTAAGCACATTATTAATGGCCTGCCATTTCTGCTCTACTTTATCACCAATTGCAGGTGATTTGTAAAAGGAAGCTGATAACTTTTTAATATTATAAAAAAAATTAACATTTTGATTGCTCCAGTTTTGCTTGGCAACTGAAAATTAAATCGACATGAATAAATATAATATATAATGAGAGTGATGAATAAATTTATTGGAATACCACTTGTTGGGGAACCCAGTATTATATCCTTAACAGTCAAGGGGATGAAAATGTCACATCTATTCTGGAACAGCTCAGCTATCTCTAACCAAACATGTTTAACAACTGAGCAGTCCCAGAAGACATGCCGAATGGTTCCCTTTGTCTCATTACGGAAACTACACAAATGAGTTTCCTTCAGTTTACATTTATATAAAAAGGAGTTTGTGCATAATATTCTATGTGCAATTTTATACTGAAATACAATGAATTTATTACTCTTAGTACATTGAAGTGGTATTTGGTAAAGCATATCCCAATTGTCAATTTCCATATTCATATCCTCATTCCATTTAAGTTGTTGTTTTTTGGGGTGTTCCGAATACACTGACAAATATTTTTTATAGAAAAACTGGCAATATTTTTTATTTTTTTTAACAAAATAAAAGTTATCATTTGCAATGTGCATGATTTTTTCTGTATTAGCAATAAGATTTTTCCAAGACCTTGGTATCATATGACGGATAGTATAGAGCTTAGGAAATGAACACTCAGATTATAAGTATCATGTAGCTCTTGTCATTAAGTAGGTCATTAATAAAAAAATATATAAGCCATATGAAGTGACCAGGTTTTTTGGATGGGAGTCAAATTGATCAAGTACACGTCCCCATGGACGGGAGTCAAATGTATCAGGTACACCCCGCCATTGACGGTAGTCAAAATCAGGTACTACTCGTCATGAGCGGGAATCACATGTATCAGGTACATACGCCACGAACGAGGGTCAAATTTATCAAGTAAATCTCGCCATGAGTTTGAGTCAAATGTAGCAAGTGTACCTCGCCATGAGTGGGCTTCCAAATTTATCAGGTACATGTCGACATGAGTGGGAGTCAATATTCAAGTATACTTCGTAATGCGTGGGAGTAAATGTATAAGGGTGAATTTAAAAAAAAATGACGGGCACATACTTTAAATCCTAGGGCAAAAATATAAACTCTGTAAACAAATTTCTACTGCTGAACATGTGTGTTACCATATTTGCTAAATTCCTGCCTCATATCTCGATGATATCTAAATCAGCAAAAAGTTATGCCTAAAAATGACCCCAAAATGTCAGGAGTGCAACACATTTTTGTGACATTTTTTTAATTTCCTTTTTTTTGAAGATCTATTAAATAAATAGTAATGGGTTATGTTTGAAATAAAGACTTTTCTGATAAAGATCAATATCTTAAAATTTGAATTTAGAATAAAGCAACTTTGTTGTAGCTAAATGATGGTCACAGTTGAAGCTGAAGAAAATGTTATACCATGTCAGGAGTGCAACAGGAAAATAGACATGTTGCCAAAAAACATTGACTTTAAAGAACTGTGTGAGAATTGAGTCAAAGAGAGAATTTCCAAAGTGTACAAGAATGTTTAATATATTATATACAAACTTTTAATGTCTTATATATGACAAAATGAGTTCATGAGAGTCAAGTAATTGTGCATACCCAATTATGTCAGGAGTGCAACATTTGATGTTTTGCTCTTCATCTAATAAAGGATTTTGTCAATATATTAACTTTTGTTTTCCTTTGCACATAGCAAAGACCCAAAGAACATTTTTGTTCCATAAATGGACCAAACACAGATCTGTTTGTCTTTCAGATCCATATTATCTATTGTCAGGAGTGCAACACCTTATTTTCAAGATTTAAGTTCAAACATAAAATTACTTCAATTCATGCAAATTAGTATAATATGAACAGTTAGCATCTATTTTAGTAACTAAGAACTAAATTGATACCAGTGTTGTTATTGGAGACTGTCTCTTTTTTTAATTTTGATAAGCCAGATATGATAATTATAACTGTTCTTATTACTTTTTTAATGATAGTATATACATACATGACTTTTTTACATTTGAAGAATAAATGTATCCTATTAGTTTCCATTTATAAAAGAAATTAAAGTTCTTGGAAAGATAATCAACATACTTTTATTGAAAAATATAATCAGCTCTGAATGTGTTGCACTCCTGACACATATTCAAAACCTGCAAAACAGACTAACATTAGATATAGAAAACTTCATATGATATGTATGAGAGTATGGATAAATGTTTTTTATTACTCTCTAGAGAAAAAAATGCATTTTTTCAGCAGTATAGATTTTCAATAAACTTCTAACATAGAGAATGAAAAATAAATATTACTATTTTTGCCAAATTAAGGGTTCAAAATTTAGAAACAAAACAATGAAAAGTTGTTGTAAATTGAAGAGAGTACCAAAAGAAATCTACTATGGCCACAAGAACAAATTATTTTGTGTTTCATGAATCAAAATTCTTCTTTACAGTCTGTTATGTTCATGGTCAGGAGTGCAACGAAAGTGTTAAATCATAAATGGTTATATATGTATAAATACTAGCAGAAATAAATAAGTAAACATGTTTCTAGTCTAGCCCATGTGCTATCAGAATGTCTCCCTTTAAGAAAAATGTCTTATAACACACTATAAGCTTCTTAAACATATATTTTATCAGTTTTATTGCATAATTTGACTGAATAATTCAAGATTACAGGAAAGTTGTACAAAGGTTATACCTTTTAACTATGATTTATGTAACTATAATTGCAGCAAAATTTCATTACAGTTTAGTTTTGTTCAAATAATATGATTTTTTGTGTTTTATGTTCTTAAATTTATTGTTACTTCCATTACCATGATTTAGTCAGGAGTGCAACAAATTGTTTGAAAATGAGCAATGACTGTTTAAGCACTTTAAAAAAAAATTGCAGAGATTGCTTGTTACTATTTGTAGTAATTTTCAGTATGTTTAATAATATAATTACAACCATTTCTACACATTTCAAAGTAAATTTACAGAAAAGTTTTCAACATTATATATTTGTGAAAACTTTAGATTTATTGCCAGAAACTAGTACCCCTAAGCCTATAATATATGAGAAACGTGTCTAAAATTGTTAAACAATTTCAAAACAATGATTTGATTGCAAAATTTCCCAGAGTTGTCTTGTTTTATGATTTAAAAATGATATTCATTCATAAACATGTCAAATGTCAGGAGTGCAACAAAATAAGGTTAAATAGGACCATTTTGAAATCTAATATTTTGCAGTTACAAATCACAATATCGACAATCTTTTTTTGCACACATATTCAGAATTGCCTAGATTAAAAAAAAATGTAATTTTTTGCCATTTATTTCATCACATTTTTCCATATAAAAACTTAAAGCCAGAAGTGAAAGTAATTATTAAATGTTTATTCTAAAAATACAATTTGTTTTGCATATATAAGAGAAGAAACTCATGGAAGGTCTAATTTTTATCAGTTGTGTCCCTGTCACAATTTTGATGAAAAAAAGTTGTTATTTCTTTTGATTAGACATTTCACAGGGGTGTTTTTGATGTATTGATGTTTTAATTTTTCAAACAAAATTCTGGTTATTAAAAAATATGAAACTTTTATATGTCTTTGTCTATTGTATTGAAACTTCGGATCTTTCAACTAGAAGGTATATAATGCATAATGTTATATTTAAAAAAACTGTTCAGGCAAGTTGAAAATTCTGAAAATTTTTCAATTTGCCGGTCATTTTTTTTTTATTCACACATAAGGTAAGCCTCGCTATGACCTGGGGTCAAATTCACCGTAAAACAGTGGTTTTGTGAAATGCATTGCACGATGAAATCCAACAACCACCCGATAGACGTCATTCTCGAAATACTCCTAAAATTGACAAGTAATAATTGTAACATGAATCCATTCTTTTCCTTTGATCTTTTTATGGTTTATATAGTATACCAGAATGGAAGCAACCGCTCAGAACTATGAAATAATACACGCAGAAACGAGATATCGCACACTTCAGATCTGGGCTGTTGTTTTATTACTCTCAGTGAGATGTGCAATAATCAACTACCTAGATGTGATATTGCATGGCTTCATGTTACAAGTGATTTTTTACAACGACTTTGCGTTCGATTGTTTTACCGTTTAACTCGGAAAACCGTGGGACAAATATTACATACATTATTTCACGTTATAACACATTAATGTGTATTCAAGATTACCTAAATAGGTTGAGTAAACACGGACATACACAGCAACTATATGTTTGGTTGTACTGACATTTAAAATAGAAAATTAAATGATAACATATTTATTAATGCAAGCTTAATCTTTAAACTTCTTTAAACTATTTCTATATACAATTTACAATCTCACCTTATCTGTTTAATAATGTCCGGAGTAACAATTATGTCCTGCTCCGACTCGTTACAGTGACTGCGTTTCTTATGTGTATAACATTATTATTCCAAAACCCTCAATTTAAGAAATGAAATAAGTTTTTATTGAATACTTGTCGTCATAAACCTGCATTCCTTTTATACATGGCCATGTATATAATTGAAAATATGTTTTTATTGCTGCGTTATATAAGTTGATAGATTTTTCTTCTATATTGATGACGAAACCAAGTTTAAAACAGTCAATCAATAATTTTATAATACAAATGATGCTAACGTATCTACCTTGTAATGGACCACCAACGACCACTGTTAACAAACTTAATAAAACTCTGCACATATTCGCTATAACCCCATAAAAACAACAAAAACAAAAACAATCCAAACACTAACACAAAATCATTGTCACTTACACATGATCAATGGATTACCATACGGCGTGGGTTCGCACCCGGCTTTGTAAATTACAAAACAAAAGGTGCACTCGACTCGTAGTCATAAGTGATAAAGGGTAGCAATTGCTTGCCCGTGGTCGGTGGCTCTCTCTGGCTTCTTTCACCACTAAAACTGGTCGCTCGCCATGATATAGCTGAAATATTGCTGAAAGTGGCGTAAACGCAATAAATCAAATCAATGAATTACCACTTGTAATATCTTGATTCGCTTAAAATATATACACCAGAAGAGAAATAGGATATATGGTCTTAAAGTACAGGACTGGGTGTTAATCCTCCCTCACATCCGTCACATGTAAGGAAGGTGTTCATTAATACGTTGCTTATCTGAGCGTCGCTGGTCTATTATATGAACTGAATTACCGTTCCTACACTGACAGTACACTTGTAACACAATGCACATACGTGTATCTCACCTGTATGTTGTCACAGTGTGGGAACGGAAATATATAATTGTCGACAATTGTGGGGTCAATTCTGGAATATAGGCAAGTACCTATACACAACAAACCAGCAAATATGCAAAAATAACGGAAATGGCAAAGAATCGGGAGTAAACTTTTTCTATAACGGTTAATCGATGAACTAAGAATCCAGAGGATCTCCTAACAAGCTTAAGAGTTTTGTAAATTCCATCAAAGAAGCTTTTTCAAGCTGAAAAATCAATGACGATCAACGATTTGACACAATTAATTGGATATTAAATTAAACTATGAGAGTGTTAAATTAACTTTATTAGGAAAACTAGAGAGGAAAATTCCCAATGAGCCTTCACAAGAAAAATAGACTATCGATGTTTTGTCATATCTGTTATTTTTGCACTTTTACAAGTTTGATCTGTATAGGTATTTGCCTAAATTCCAGATTTGACCTCACAATTATTGACCATAATACATTTCCGTTCCCACACTGTGGTTATATAACACTCTAGAATTCTAATTAACTATACATGTAAAACAATCTGGTATCAACTTAAACACCTTGTAAGATGAGAAAACAATTATCAATATATACGTGTAAATTGAACGTCGAGAGAGAATATATTTAGATAATTTACTCACGAACACTTTATCGGGTTCTCTGAGCATCGGTGTTAATTTAGTATTAAACCGGCCACGCTCATGGTATGACGATAACGATTCTTGAGCAACTTCCTGGATAAAGATCAACATAATCTATTAATAAATATTTATTTCGTATCGTTCGTTCGTTTTTCGTTTTCCGTTCGTTTGCGGTTCGTGCGTGTAATTTATTCTTTCGTTTCGTGTATCGTTCGCCAGTTTAATTAGACTAATACACGAAACGAAATACGAACAAACGATACACGAAACGAACGATACACGAAAAGAACGAGACACGATACACGAAACGAACCCACGCTACGATTTCCAGTTTAAAATAATTACTACAATTTCAATCTTACTATTATTAATTTTTTTTTAATTAAAGTGTAAACAAAATTTTACATATAAAAACATGTATTTCATTTATTTACATGTACCAGTAAGTTTGGACAATAAACTAAGGGAAAAACATATTTAATAAATGCATTTTTTTTCTATAATTTACTCTAGGACAAATAAACAAGAAATCATCTATATGTATGTAAACAAACGCCTTCGGCAGTTTCACCTGGGAAATACATGCACTGCAGGTGTGAAATGTCAACTCTTACATTTGTAATTTCATTCTAATTAACAATTAATTGACCTTTTGAAGCCACACACCTCTCGGACAGCTTAACCGAGAAAATAACTGATACACCTATGTCTGGTTGGAATTGTCAATTCAGAATCCGAATAATTATAAATATTAATTCTGTATAATTATATAAATATAAATTCTGTATAATTATATAAATATAAATTCTGTATAATTATATAATAAAATAAATATGAATTTAATTTAATTATATCAAGGATTTATATACCTACTATATAAATCCTTGATTATATAAATAGAAAGTCATATTTGGAAGTCAAATATATGAGATTTAAAATTTAATCATAAATATAATTATTAAACACATTGGTAATATAAACTATTTAATATAAATTGTATTATCCTATTACTTTACCGACTAATTATCATTTATATAAATAACTTGCTTATAAAATATAAGATTACAGAAGTTAATCACATAAAATATAAGATTACAGAAGTTAATCACATAAATTTGCACAAAAGTCATTCAAATAATAACACGATACTATTCGTGTATCGTGCCGTCGTTTCGTGTATCGTTCGTTTGTTTCGTGTATCGTGCGTTCGCTTCGTGTATCGTGCGTTCGGTTCGTGCTTCGTGCGTTTGCTTCGTGTATCGTGCGTTTGTTTCGTATATCGTTCGTTTTTCGTTCGTTTCGTTTGCGTTTTTCGTTCGTTTGCGTTTCGTGCATAGTGTAAACTTATACGATCCAAGGTCTGTATTTCTTGCTTAGCGCTAGACAATATCAAGATCAACCACCGCTGTTATGACGGTGCGTAAATGAGTGTTTCGGTTTTAGAGAGTTCCATGCTCCTTGCAGATAAAAGACAAAATACAACATCTCTTATTGAGCTATAGCTTGTTAGCGGTGTCCGTTGAAGACTTTGTTACAAGGTCAGGATCTGAATTTTCATCGTTATTTTTGTGTTAAATTACTTGAAGTGAGAAGTAGTTGTTTGTTTCGTTACTTTTGATGGAAATGTTAGTCATATTTGTTTAACTCATGATTTTCAACACAATTAGGTCATAAAACAATTTAATCACAGAGACAAGGTGATGTAGTAACAAGTGATTTGTCTTCTAGCTCGGCGGACCATGCACATTTCTTCTCTAGAGATAGATTTACGGGCTCTGTCAGATCACAGACAGTCATCAACAATCCCCGGTACTCGCAAGAGCTGCATCAGGCTATCAATTACATTTACATAGTGGCGTACACTACAGGGACAGGAAACAAACATTGCAAGACATTATCCAAATCCTTATATATCTACTACATGTACATGTATATACATGGACTTTGTAAAATAGTATTTTTTTTTGCATGCCAAGAAATCCCAGCCAAAAATTCCGGTCGACCCCCTATGACACTCATTAGTAGTTAAATCATTGAAACAGATTAGTTAATGACCTGTATCGCAACAGCAGGCGAAGTTTCCATAGCAACTTCCCTTCTTCTCATTAAGTTTTATGATAACAAGATTGACCAATACTCTGAAGTGGTATTGCTATTGTTTATCAGTGTTGTAAAGTGTCGTATAAATTTAAGATATATAATTTCAAAGATGGCAAGAAACAGAAATACTCCGGCACTGTTTTATATCAACTAAAATGATAATTTATAAGAATAAACCTAAAAGAAAAATATTAATCAATAATGCTATGCACATGCTTAATGAATTCGAAGAAATTCCGTCTTAGTTAATAATTTGTGTTAATGAATATATGATTAAAACGGTAATTATGCGATTTAATTCAATAAATAAAAACACTCAGTGGGGGAAACATTCAACTTATGTTCACTTATACGGCATGGATAAGAGTGAAAACAAATAAGATAAGTGAAAATAAGTTGAAATGTCAAATCAATATTTAATAATCAAAATTAAGTTAACACATTAAAAAAAGGGGGGGGGCTCAAAAGGTGCCTGTTGTCTGGTAGTAAAAATGGTACCAAAAAATCAGTCTAACAATGATGCATAATTCTCTTTAACCCCGTCTTTGTTTTTGAAAAGTAAATAAGAATAAATCTTTTCTGGATATCGGGTATACCTCTTATTCCGGTATTCGAAATTATTAATCAATTGTAGTGTTGAATCTATACTATATTGGGAACAATCTGATGGAATAGTGAATGCTAAACGGACTCAAAAGGCAAAGGCGCTTCGGGAATTGACCCCCCCTTTTCTCAGGTGTTTTATTTTTAGCAAATTCAACTTCTTTACGTGTCCGTGTTTTTATCAATCCGATCTTACAATAACAGTAGTTTATGGGTACCAGCGGCCCTAAATGAAAAACAAGAGAAAGAATACATTGAGAAAGTGAAAGCCTAAAAAGCGTTGTTGATAGTGTTGGTATAAAGTTTTGACATTTACATTGGAAATAATTTGTTTTCCCTCTATTGACTTGTTGTAAGACTGGTTTCTTAATCTGTATGCACTTGTTTATATGTTATATAAATATAATGGTACCAGTAGAAAAGAGGTTTACTAAGGTGACCAATATTATGAATTTTATTATGATTTTCTTTAATAGAATCTAAAAACGAAATTAGTAATAAAATAGCATTTAAAACAATTTTAAACAGTGATAGAAATTTACCCCGTAAACAATTTAGGCACGTTTTGCAGCTTTTATTTTAATATCCTGAAGGTACCTTTGTTTTTGTAAATGTTATATAGACTCGAACCAAAAGTAATATCTAATATCTGGTGAATTTTATCTTAATTTTGTTTAAAGCACAAT
>MJUT01037488.1:82685-97205 GCA_002080005.1 Gigantidas platifrons
TTTTAAAAATTCTCGTATTTTAACTTTTTAATGAATTACCCTTTTATAATAACTTATTAAATAAATTTACCATATAAAATAACTCTTTTATGCATTTCCTTTAATATCTTAATTTACCATTATAGATCTTTTCAAAATGTCTATCCAATTTTTAATTGAAACCACTTGCAGACTGTATATATATTTACAATATATTTTTAATACATGTAAAAGCATGTCTAGTTTTGTTACTTAGTAATATTAAAATAGTATACTTTCTTGTATTTTCTAATACATTTGACGGCAAAATAGCCATATGACACTTGTGAGACTATTTTGCCGGATCCGGCAAAATAGTCCATAGGCTATTTTACCGGATCCGGCAAAATAGCCCCCAATGACTTAAAACACGCTATGCACAAATGTTAATACCGATGCTGGCTGCTATTTTAATAGCATATGCATATAATTAATAATTATAGAACAACAAATTTTGGAATATACAAATATTTATAAATGGTAACTACCTATATCCCCCCTTTTGTATTGGGAAATATAAAAAAAAATAATCAACCAAAACCATTGGTTTTCGAAAAACTATTGTGAAGTCATTTCTGGATAGATTTTAACAAATGTTACACCAAAACTTCCAGAATTGTCAATATTTTGATTATGTTGTTATGGTTTTTTTTTATTTGTACAAAATTTAAACACAACAAATGAAAATTAACTTTGATTTTCCTATATATTTCAACTAAAAATAAATCCTAAAAATTAACAATCATAGAAAATTATACAAATAAAAACCACTCATATAAAGATAATGAGCAAATAAAAAGACAAAATATAGACAATTCAGAATGTTTGGGTGAAAAATTTGTTAAAATCTACCCAGAAATGATTTCACAATAATTTTTTGAAAAAAATATGGTTTTGGTTGATTATATAGGGATTTTTTTTTACATTTCCCAATACTTTTGACAGATGACTGTACATAGTTTTTAAGTGCATTTCTTTTCCATAAACTATTAACAGAGTAAAAAGTTCATAGATTTTATGAAAGTTGAACAAATCCTATAAAGTACATTGAATTATTAATTTAATAGAAACTGAGATTAAAAAAAAAGTATGTGCAAAGGATTCATCACCCTTTTCCTTGAAATCTTCCAAACTTAAATGGGATAATTTATTGCCTCTATAATTGGAGAGGGTTCACCAATTTTGTCTTCTGGTTCTTTCAGTGATTTAATTAAGGCTGTTTTGTCAACTAAATCTTCAAATTTTAAATTGTACAAATCTGACAAAAATAAAGCTTTGTTGGATAAAAACTCACTGACTACAAATTCTATAAAAACAGGATAAAACAGTAGAACGGTCAAGATTGTTAGAGTCTATATCGCAATATTCCACCTGATCAAACTGTGAAAACATTTAGTTAACTGGTAGTCATCAGTTTTTGAAAGTTCATTTAGAGAATTATCAGACCTCACAAATTTGTTAAAATTTTTATAACATATAAGGCATGCAGACACATCTTTTTCAACCTTCAGTTCCTGATTCAAATACATACTGAACAAATCAATTTTCAACATAGGTATAATGACTGATCTTTTATTTGATGTGGTCTTATATATAGA
The DNA here is from genome assembly GCA_002080005.1 of Gigantidas platifrons. Lineage (NCBI taxonomy): Eukaryota > Metazoa > Mollusca > Bivalvia > Mytilida > Modiolidae > Gigantidas > Gigantidas platifrons. The sequence goes on from MJUT01037488.1 coordinate 84,302, forward strand.
ATGACTGCAAAGTTTCATAATTTTTATACTTCTGATAATGTGGTATACACAAATTTACTTCTAAAATGTCTCTGTCTTGACTCGCATGTTCTAAATGGAAGCAAGAGTTAAACATGTGTACATAAACAGTAGTCTTATGGTCTGCCAATTGTTCACACATTTGCTTTTCTTGTAAATAACATGTATTTTGATTAGTCCTATAACATATGACTTCACATTCCACGTTCATATTTTACGTTTTCATTGGGATTTTTTTCATTTTTTATTTTATGCAGAATGCGAAGCAAATAAAAAAACAAATAGAAAATATCGCCACCCGAGGTACTATGTGATAGGACTAGTATTTTGATCTGAAGTACATGTATGTGTTTCATACTGACTTGCAGAGACCTGTTCTAAATCAGATTTGTCAATTTCAAATGAAACATCAAACTCTGTTCCAGTGTCAGTAGTACTACATGATGCCCCATCTACACTTTCAACTTTGAATTGTTTTTGCTGGCCCTTTTGCATCCTCCTTATCCTTCTTCATTGCATTATGAAGTCTCATTTCGCATCTGCGACAAATGCAGTCATCATCTGCATAACTGTATTTTCTTTTTACATATTCATAGAAAACTGTGCGTTTTGGATCTTTCTTCTTTTGAACTAAATGAACATAACGAAATGATAGGTTCATTACAATGAACACAGGGCCCAGAGTCCCTGCCACTGTGGGTCTTAGAACAGTTTGTTTATTTTGGGGCATTACTAATACTAGTCAACTATGGTAAAATCACAATCTTGCAAAATACAATAAATTGTTCAATCAATTAAATATCGTGCATGTATATGCAGTTACAAACAGGTAACAAATTTAGCCTACTTTCTATTTATAACACACACACTTGCTGGTTTTTGTTTGAGTCACATTCATTGTGTACATGTTACACATAATTCATTTGCAGAAGAAAATCAGGTAAAACTTAAGTCAGCATTCCTAAATATATTTGAGAAACTAATTGCCTTTGAAATAATCACCACATTAGATATGTACAAGATTAACTGACAGAAAACGAGAAGGGAGTCTAAATGAAGTCTAATGATGAGACGGAGAAAAAAAGGGGGTCGTAAACTGATGTAAACAATGCAGTATTCTTGTAAACTTTCGGTTAAAATATAAAGATATTAATAAATTTAATAAAAGGCAGACATATACACACTCCATGGGTGTTTTGAGGGAGAAATGTTCAAAAAAATGGACAAATTTTACACTAAAAACTAGTAAAACAAGGCGAAAAATAAAAAAAAACATGCGTCGTCAAATTTTCTTTCAGGAATGATTTCCGTTCAGGGTGACGGGATTTCCAGTTGAGAGACCATTTTCTATTGCTTGATGATGCTATATCACTCCTGTTTCATTAATTTCATGTCTTAATATAGATTTGTGTCAGCTTTTTCATTGGCCGAAAAATGTAAACAAATCGAACTTCGTGTTTTTACACATTCTAGAATGCACGATTCGAAACACGGTTTTGACTAAGATAAACATCGTCGCTTATCTGATATAGCCAGTCATTGCAAAAAATATATAAATATTTCATAGAAATCACGTTTCTATCACATTTTTGTCTATTTAATACTTTATTTCACGTTTATCCTACAACAGTGCGCATGGGCAATTTTGCGGGATTTGTAAAGCGGCATCTAGCGGGAATTTGTTTAACAGTTGTCGCCCCCTGATAGCGTGGTTTTAGAATCAATAGTTGTAACGGTCAAATCGTGGGTTTGCTGTTCGACTGACCACTTGCTGGTTTTAACTCGACGGGAGAGAAAGCACCTATTGTCGGTGTTGGAGAGCTGTTTTGAACCTCTCAACGGTCTTTGCATGCACTAACTCTTCGTCCAGCCGGTTCCAATGTATTACACTTTTGACGAAGAATGAGTTCTTGTATTGCTCAGTATTGCACACAGTATAGTCTCTAGTGCCTTGATATTGTTTTGTTTATCCTGCAATGGGCACTCTAGTAAGCAAATAACATGTGTCGAATACAGGTGTGCTGTATTTTGTATAATATACAATTACAGCTTCAAGACACGCCACACAACTTACTTTGGGGCCCACGAAAGGTTTGAGGAATATTTATTTTTCTAAATTAAAAAAAAACACTACCTAACTCCGAAATTGCAGGATAAAAACAATATTAGTGTATTGTAGAAGAATATAGAAAATATTTGTATTCGGCACGGAACTGGGGGAAAATGCTCGGCTAAAACCTCGCATTTTCCTCCCAGTTCCTTAGCCTCATACAAATATTTTCTATATTCTTCTACAATACACTAATATTGTATATTTGTATCCTGCAATGACAGCATTTACTGACCAATATAGCCTACCCAATATTTTTTTTTTATATTGGTCAGTTATAAATAGAACACAGAATCTACAAATGTATCAGCCATCTTGAAAATGTGAAATCCTATATGTCATATTTACAACAATACACACAAATAATTAAAAGGCTTACCTTGAAAACTTATTTTAGTTAAATTGTATCAAACTTGAAGCGTACACGAAGCCAAATAACGTCTAATCTTTATGTTTCAAACTGGAAGTCTTCATATGATGTCAATGACGTCATCTTGGTTATGTTCAGTTTGTGAGTGACCTGTCGGAGTTTATACATAGATAATTTCCTAAAAAAACAGTGTATAATCCTATAGTAAACGTTTATTTACGATTTAAAATTGCAGGATAAATACAATGCATGTGCACTGTCGAAGCATATAGGTAAATATGTGTATTCGGGGCGAAACGCGGGAAAAGGCTCGGCCAAGGCTAGCCATTTCCCCCGTTTCTAAGCCTCATACACATATTACCTATATGACTGAACGCAAGATGTTGCGTAGCGTAACGTAACGCTAAAAAGCGACGTTTTCAACGTTGTGACGCATTAAACCAAATGTTGTACCTGCTTCACAAGTGGAACTTAAGTGATACATTGTTGTAAAAAGTACGAACCACTTAAACAACCGAAGCACATATGCATAAGTATTTTAATACATTAAAATTTTCCGTGAGATAGTCGAAATAATATTGTTATCTTTTGGTTTAAATAGAAAGTTTGTCGTATTTTCGGTATTTAAAAAGAACATTAAAATTTTGTCATTTCTAGATCTAAGGGTTCTGTGGTTCCGGTATTTGATTTTCCAAGTTTTCTTCTTTTAATTGACCATATGTTTTGACAAATGTGATCAGATTGCGTATTTCGCTCAATATTTCTTTATCTTTCAAAAATCATCTTCAAAATTTCTTGTATTATTTTTTACAATATAGATCTGCATAACAGTGAACAAATTTTTACTCAACTTCACCTAAATTTATCGGGAAAAGCCTTTAAAGTTAGTGATCAGAATTTCAGTTCAGTATCTGACACATTGAATGGACTTAAATAAATGCGGATAAAAACAAAAAACCTCAACGGAAAACGGGCATCGAGACATTACGTTGGAAGAATTTTGACGTTTACTTTCTTAGCAGGNTTGGTGCGATTTCCGTGTATGCGTTTTCGTGAAATGCCCGAAAATCTTATCAATTTGTAACAGAAATGTTACATCTGACTGGACGTTTTTAAGACGGAAGGGGGATTCCGTGGTGGGATACGACAGAATTAATATCAATATATTTCATAAGTATTGTCGGAAAATTATTCCTCATATCCTACAGTTTATTATGATATAAAGATTATGTAGATATGGCATCATCAAAATTAATAACAACCACATTAAATCAGAAACTAAGTTTATTTAAGCGCCTCCTAGTAACGTGCGCTCAGTCATATGCTTCGACAGTGCACATGCATTGTATATTAACGAAATTGTTCACTCTATTGGCACTTTCAAAGTTATCAAAGCGTCTTGGCTTGATTTTACGTTTCGACTTACTTTTCACCAGAAATTGAGAAGGATTTATAGCTGGGACCAAACCATCAACCACCTTGTACAAGAATACCAGTCTTAGGCTTGTTCTCCTTAGTTGAAGATTCTCTAACTTTAGGTCGTTGAGCATCTTGGTGACAGAACCTTCATCTCTTGTCTTATAGTCCCCGGTTATAAATCTTGCTGCTCTTCGTTGGATCCTTTCTAGTTTATTGATGTCGCTTGTAGTATACGGATCCCATACTATTGCCCCCTATTCCATCGTTGATCTTACTAACGAAATGTAGGTGGTTTTCTTGCATTCCTTTGGACAGAATCGTAGGTTTCTCTTAAGAAAGCCGAGTGTTGAGTTTGCTTTCTTGGCTACGTTGGTGACGTGAGTTGTCCATTTTATGTCTTCGATATCTGTAGCCCTAAGTATGGGTTGTTTTGGACTTGTTGTAATATGTGTCTGTCCAGGGTGTACATTCTCTCGCTTTTGTTCCTGATGCTCAAAATGTAGCTTTTTTTGTAGCATAGAAACGCATACCCCAGTTTTTGGCCCATATTGGAGATCTTACAACGGACTTGTTTACTTTCTAATATTTAAAATGATGGTTAAAAAGAGATTATTTCAATTTTCCCATTGTCAGCTTGTCGTAATCACAACCCGGCCCTTTACTCATTCATGACTCATCACTGGGTGTGTAACAAGAGAAACATGACGGGTGCCATATTCTGGAACTGCTCACCCTTACACAGCACTTGAGTTCACTTCCGGTTTTTGTGGAGTTCGTGTTGCTCGATCTTTAGTTTTCTGTGTAGTGATTTGCAGATCGTTGTTTGTCCTTTAGTGCTTTTTCATTTGGCCTTCTTCGATTCACGGATTCTGATTACCACTTTGGTATCTTGAAACACTTCTTCGCCGGTTTTATTTTGTAAAGGTTGGCATTTATAAATATGTAACTCATATGTGGAAAATACTGGCATGATCGCAACATTTCACTAAGACAGGAGGTTTGGAGCCATAGCACATTTTACTCTGCCACTTGTTATTGACGTTCCTGTACAAAGCCAGGAAAGTGAGCGGTCATGTACAAATATGTATTTGTGTGATAGGAGTCTCGATTTTGCACCTTTCAATGATTTTCTATTGGATTTTGGAATTGTCCCGAAAGTGTGATTTTTTTTGTTTTTCATTTTATTCATATATATACCTATTATCGACAATTTTATTCATATTCCTATTATGGACAGTTTTATTCCTATTCCTATTATGGACAATTTTATTCATTTTCTATTATCGACAATTTTATTCATATTCCTATTATAGACAATTTTATTCATTTTCTATTATGGACAATTTTATTCATATGGATATCGAACTGAAGATAGCAGAGATTATAAAGAGACAACACGGATACAACACAAAGCTAACACAAAAAAAACCCCAAAAAATACATTCTGGAACGTCAAATAATTTGAAACTCTTTCGGAGAAAGTAGACCAAAGAAACACTAGGTATTATTTCTATGACGCTTTGCTCCCCAGGCACGATTACGTAATAGATGGAAACTGCATGGTGTATTGCTGTGTATATTGTGTGGTTTCGTGAAATAATGGCGGACACAATGATGACGGTATTTGCCCGACTACAACACTCTTTTATTTTTATCTTATTTTCACGCATTTAGATTACAAATCAAATATGCATCATTTATCACCAAAACATCAACGATGCTCAAATATAGTTTGTATTGACCAGATTGAACCTAGAACCCTTGTACACTATATATGCTAAGAGGCATACTAACATACAATGCGGCTGCGACTTTGACATAACAAAATTGTCAATGGTTGTTCAAAGGCATATTCTTTGCAATCAAAGAACAAATAACACATGCATTTTACAATAATTTATTTTAAGCAATACAGCAACAAAAGTTCAGTTAATAACAACAACAAAAAGTTCATTCTGTAATTCCAACTGCACTATATTCATTATTGTCAAGTATGACAGGAGGGTGTCTTTCTGCTTCATGTGCACAATTATAATTGTTTTCTCCCTCTTTCTCAATAGATTGCATTGTATCATAGGTATTATCTGTTACTGGAGGAGTACCAGGAGACGGGAAGTGGTGTGTATGGTCATAGACATCAGAATTATCTGGAAGTATCTTGTCTTCGTGTCTAGCTTTCTTTGTTGTAGATTTAGTCGATTTATCAACTTGGGCATAAACCACTTCCTTCTCAACTTCAGCCAATGGTTGGAGAGCATGTCTCACTGAAGACCTTTTAAACCTACAAGATACACATATTAGTTTATAATGTTATAATATATTATATATGTAAATGTGAAAATAAATCGACCTTCAAATTTAATGTTAATTAATAGCGGTTTAGATTTGTTCTAAATATAAAGTAAATATACATGTACAATTATATCTGATAATTACAATTATTCAAATTAGAAGGAATATCTGTACTTTAAGAAAAAAGAACTAAATTTTTATCATATGATTTACAAAAAGAAAATAAATAGCAGCAAAATAACTTTTAGTAAGTTTGCGTTTCAATATTTGTATCTACAATGTATTTCTATAGGACAAAATAAAATCCATCTTATTAGAGCTATCTTCACTTCAGTTTTCAGCTCCAATCTTTTGTGTTGAGGTACCAGATGACGGTTATTCCAGAGACACGTCGTGCGCACTAAATTTGATATCTACGTTTTTATTACTATCACTTGATCGATACCTCTACTGGTGGACTATTAGTCCCCGAGGGTATCATCCGCACAGAAGTCAGTGTTTCGGCACAGACATGGTTTATTAGATACTTATTTGTGTATTTATTATTGAAATTTACAGTTCTAAATAATGCAATGATTACTCAAATTAAGGGTCTACTTCCTCAGACATATGTAACTTTAGCCGAGTTTGCCATCATGTTTAGACTCTTTAGTTGCATGTCTTATTTACGTTATTTGTGTTCGTTTGTATATAGTGATGTCCAACACATATTGTGTTGTGTTTTTGCTTTGTTTTTCTTTGTCATGTGCACCCTCTGTTGTCAGTTTCTCTAGATTGTTGATTTTTGACAGCCCTATCGGTATTCTCTAACATATATTTCCTCCCAAATGTTTTTAATTTAATTGGTTGTCCAATCGTCTGACTATGAGTGTACAGAATGGATATTATTCCAGAAACTCGTCGGGCTCTCTCAATATCTAAGTGTATACGGTTTTATTGTTCAATACAATATATAAATGACATTGCCATTTTATTAGAACATAGCTGTTTTGTTTGTTTGTTTGTTTGTTTGTTTGTTCGTTTTTGTTTGTTTGTTTATTTATGTTGTACTTTTTGGGGTCAGTTATATTTTACAAACCTGCAAAATAAAAAGACGACAGCAACGATTACAAGACACATAACTGTAGCAGTTATTATCAATGCAATGACCAGGGTATCTACAAACAAAAACAAATGATATATATAATAATTTATTCAGTATTTTATCTTACGGTAATTACTTTGACTTTTTATCAGGTATGTATCTATTATAATCCTAATGCATGGTAACCAACATTAGTTTTGAAGAAGAAAGTTTGATTTCAGTAAAAATGATTTATTTGTTTTTAAACTTCAAGTGGGCCGTATTTCAGCTATGTTCATGTCGAGAACAAAGTTGATTTATTGTTCTTAAACTTCAAGTGGACAGTATTACAGCTACGTTCATGTCGAGACCAAGATTGATTTATTGTTCTTAAACTTCAAGTGGTCAGTATGTCAGTAAAACTACTGACGGTTATTTAAGTACTACAGTATGGTCTGCCCAAGGTCAAACAGAACCAAAACCTATACACTGGTAACAATTATGATGTTGAAAACTTTGGAATTGAACTAACTTTAATTTGACTGACATTGTCATTTTTTCAACTTTTTATACCTTGACTGAAAACTATCAAGCTTGAGTGAGAGGTATGATTTAACGGCTACTGAGAAATAATTTCCTGTCTCAACTACTGCTTGAACTATTATGGGAGTACCTGAGTTCACCCCCGGTTTTTACTGGGGTTCGTGTTACTCGATCTTTAGTTTTATATGTAATGTTTTGTAGATCATTGTTTGTCCTTTTGTACTTGTTCTTTTGGCCATTGTGTCGTCTGTTATAATGATTCTGATTACCCCTTTGGTATCTTCAAACTCTTCTTAAATATATTTTGTACGAACTTGACCTCAAATGCGATCTTTTCATTGGCTATAGTCGACATTCCAACAGCCGATGTGTAAACAGAAAATCTTTTGTAGGACCATTGTTATGAATGAAGTTTATTGAAAGCTACACTGACCTCAAATGAGATCTTTTCATTGGGTATAGTCATGAGAAAATCTGTTGTAAGCTGTGGGAACACACAGATCAACTTATATCAGTAAACGCATTCGGTTTAGCACACAAAACAATACAATTTTATGCAATGGATTTGTACAAATTATTTTATTTATAGCTACATTATGAATGAAGTTTATAGTAATTAGCCACGCCTCCAAGCAATTCTTTTATCTATAGCTAGGCTACACAAAAATCAATAAAAACACAGATCAACTTATATCGGTCAACGCATTCCATGCCTCCAAGCGTTAAGCAAATTCTTTTATTTATAGCTACATTATGAATGAAGTTTATAGTAATTAGCCACACCTCAAATTCTTTTATTATTGCAATGGCTATGTTTGGACACGATTCTAACAATATATCACAATTATAACGGTCAGTGACCTTTTGACCGACAATACAGTATTGAAACAAATGTAAAGATGGACGCTTCAAATAAACGATTGGCAACGACATCAGAAGAGGAGATTACCACAAAGAAATTAAATTTGTGCGCGGAGAAGTTCGTACAAAAATATTATCAGCCTTAAAATGGGAGACATTGACACATAAAAGGTAGTGAATCAATTGTACGGTTCCAGTGTCTATGTCTCCCATTTTAAGGCTGATAATATATAATGTTGCATCCATAATCCATATATTTTAAAGATGATTTTCTACCATTTAATAAAAAATGATATAGATGTACATCTACAGGAAAAATATTCTCTTTCAAATTTTAATCGCCTTGTTTTATGGCAATAAGCATATATAATAGTTAATTTCAAGCTTTCTTTTTCCTGAGTGTGTTTGGTCTTTTATGAAATTCTAGATTGTGAGTAAGTGAATATGTTCTAAATATGAAAGTGTGAACGTTTCATGATTGATTGTAAGTCTTTACTAGTTTGTTGACACTTCAGTTAAATTTAAGTGTCAATTAAACCTTAATTGTGGACTAATGTGAAGTGTATTTCAAGAGTTAAAATAATTTATTGCTCAAAATCTTTAGTTTTTTGTGTAGTGCTTTGGACATCATTGTTTCAATTTTGTTTGTCTTTTGGTTTTCTTTTCGCCATTGCATTGTCTGTCCTTCGATTCACATCTTCTGAAAACCACTTTGTTATCTTCAATCTTACTTTGTTATCTTCAATCTTAGTCCCCAATCTGCTATAATTATTCAAATATATAACATTTTTATGTTAATTTACCCATCATTTCACTAAGAGGGGATGTTTAAACCCATAGGACTAATTCAAATCCGCCACTTTTTATTGAAGTGCATGTACCAAGCCAGGAATTGAATGGTCATGTATTTGTTACTAACTGTTTAATTACCTGACTGAAAAAAGTGCCTCCTCGTGTTGTCTAACCAGTAGTATTCTTCAGGTGACAGCTGTAAATTTCCTCCAGTGGCACTTGCATATGTGGCGAGAAATTTGTATTTACACTTCGCAACGGAAGCAGCTCTGTCAGTCGTTTGTTTCTCGGATATTGTAATTTTTCGCCGAGGAAGGTCTCTCTCTACAAAACATTTAGACATTTAGAGTAAGTGTTATTGTGTGTTAATAATCCCTTTCAGTGAGTATGACATGCTTACCCATTCGGAGAATTGTTTTGTATACAAGATCTGTATAGCGGTAGTGAAGATTTCAATAATTTATCAACACGGTATCATTGGTGTAAACGTTTTCTCGTTATTGCTTTATTAATGTAATTAAAGTCATAAACAATATTATATTATATTGTTTTTCTTCGTATTGTGTCCTCTGTGTTGACAGTTTCTCTGGATTGTCAATTTTTGATTGTCCCTTCGGTACTCAATAACGTTTATTTACATACAAGTGAAACCACCCAACTGAGAAAAGCAAACGCCATATGACGCGCCAAAGGAACGACTCTATCGAAAAAGTTGAACAATTGACGATAGTGACGTAAACATCGTATCTATATATAGTACGCGTGTGTTAGTTTTACATTGAGAAAAAAATGTGTCTAAATCCATAGATTGACACGAGTCGTTTGTAATATTAGTATTATTCTACGTAAGTTACTTGGAATATATTCGTAATACAGACATAGGAAAATAAGTATTATTTACAGTTTAGTTATCGTAACAGTACCGGTATCTGCAATTTTAATATATGGCTAAATGATCTGGTCAGTGGATGTTTTGAATGTCTTGTTGAAGACGTTTAGCAATAAATGGAAATTCACAGCTGCATGAAAACAAATCAGCAATGAGAGGAGCGAAATTCGTTCGCATTGGAATTCGATCAGTTTGACAAAACATTTTGTAGCCAAAATGAGCATAAATGTTGTCTACCAAAAAGGTGATGGAATAAATCATGTCATCACAGTTTCAATTACAGTATTTATCTCTAAAGCTCTAAATGTATTATATTCGTTACAGTATATGGAAGGACAACAGGGGTATCAATGACTATTACTATCGACGTAAAGGAGATTTATTCACATCCATGCCCGTATGTACTGGAATCAACTTACGTGGTAAATGTTATAAACCTGTGTTCATCATGTCAGATGGTCACCGGCAATTTACGGTTTCCTTCACGAGTAAAGCTGACCTGCACGATAAGTAGGACATATAACATTTTTTTTAAGGTAAACACGCAGAATGTAAATCATATTATTGAAAGACCCCCCCCCCCCAAATAATAAAAAAATAAATGAACACTTTTATATTAAACTTTCTAATGATAAATAATCAACTAAATACTCACCACTGGAACAAATCTGGAACAATTGCAAATCACATCGACTCGCCCAATAGAATATCGACCCTTCGCTTTTCTAAGTTACCGTTAAACAGTCACCTATGCCTATATTGCCATCGATGTCAACTGATGAAAACATAATACCATATTTATTGCTATCTAGCCATATAATCATGAAATAAGTAGTTCTGAATTTATTGGTGTGATGTCCGTTACGATTTACACATAAAACGATGTTCGGTTCGTCTTTACCTCCAGTTGTTTTTAGGTAAACCCATGTCTTCTTTGCGTTTTCTGTGTTTGTTTGCGTATAGTGGTGTCCAAGACATATTGTGTTATGTTTGTGTTTTGTTTTACTTCTTCTTGTGTGACATGTGTAGACAGTTACTTTGGATTGTCTATTTTTCATTGCCCCTTTGGTATTATCTAACGTTCATTTACACAATGTGGTGTCTGTCCCACGACATGACAAAGATTTACATCATTACCGTGTTTATGATGCTGGGATTGAAGTCTTGGTCGCCACCATAAATTGATTGATTCCTACGTAGAGTATACCCTACAGATAACCCAGGATATGTTTGCACGATCTATCCTAATATCTGTCCTCTCGTTTAATCTCATTTGCGACATGTTCGGCTTGTCTTTATCTCCATTTTTTGTGTTATTTGTATTTATCTATATATAGTGGTTTTCAGGGTCATTACGGTTTTCACATTTTTCCAGTTGTTGACTGATTTTGTCTGTTTATATACTTATGAGTTTTGACTTTCCCTTTGGAAGATTGTTCTGAATTCACTAATTTTGTTATTACCCTTATTTTCAAAAATGTTGGTTTCAATATAACATGATGTTCGTACCGTTTTACAGTAACACGTAATCTCATTTGGGACATGTTCGGCTTGTCTTTATCTTCATTTGTTTTGTAGGGGATCATGTTTGTGTTTTTTGTATTTATCTACGTGTACTGGTTTTCAATAAACGTAGGTTTCTATATCACATGATGTTCGTATCGTTTTACAGTAACACGTAGGGTATCACTAGTGGAGCAGGAATTGCCTATCCTTCCGCGGTACCTGTGTTCACCGCATTTTTTGTGGGGTTCTTTAATAATTAGTTTTCTATATATTGTTTTGTAGATCATTGTTTGTCCTTCCGTCATTTTTCTTTTCTTTATTGTAGTGTCCTTCGATTTACGGCGTCTGAATACACCTTTGGTATCTTCTTAGAAAAACCAGAAACCGCAAATAGAACGACAGACAATGCAATGGCCAAAAGAAAAGGACAAGCAACAATCCAAAGCATCACACAAAATAGCAAAGATCGTGCAACACGAAGGCCACTAAAAATCTGGAGTGAACACAGATGCTCAGAAATTGTAAGCAGTTCCTGCTCCATACGTGGCACCTGTCGTGTTACTCTTCTTACAGGCCCGGTGATAATATATATAAAAACAACTTACTGGACTTTGACTATAACCCAGTGTAACACGGTGAATGATACATTTGGAGCGGAAACTGTATACCCTTGAGGAGCAATTGAGATCCCCACTGTTTTGTTATAGACCCGTTTTGCGTATATCTTTGGATCTAATCATTTATCAAACTTACTTATTGCTCGTCTTTGATTTTTTTATAAAATTATTCTTTATCGATTAACATTTTTCAGTTTAGAACTTTACCGCTAAATAAAAATATAGTAGATTAAATATATGTGACCACAAGTAATAATGATTACAGTAAATTCTCTGACGATGATACAAGTAGACTTTCACAATGATCTTATTATTAACGCTGTGTGCTTCTTGTGACCGCAATCCAGATGGCTTAAGCAATGGCAAATCTGCTTCTACTGTTGTCTTAACTGTTGTCGATATAAAGGATAACTGATGTGATAAA
>MJUT01037488.1:109226-125511 GCA_002080005.1 Gigantidas platifrons
GTTTTGCAATCTTGAATTTCTTTTATCATTCGGCCATTTCTGTCAGTTTTTGCAGCAACACAATATTCCGGCTGCTGTTCATTTACTAAATGAAAACAATCTTTATTTGTATATTAAAATAGTATTGAAATTTTGTGAACAGTACATATATGTGAAACAAACAAACAAAAACCCCCAGGAATACTGTAAACAAATGTAAACAATAAGGAGTGAGTAGGTGCGAGAACTCTGGGGTTTCCCGGCATGGGACAAAATAACTGCTATTTCTATACCCTTAGACCTCCCCGGAGAAGAGATTAAAAAACAAATGGCAAATAAGATTGGTATTTTCTCCCATTGATCGTTCGAATATGATAATATGCGTTGCTACTAAAAATTGTCGAAAGTGCATTATGGGGTAAATATGTTTCTAACAAACTTACTAACTGTTTTAATTACCTGATTGAAAAAGTGTCTCCTCGTATTGTCTAACCAGTAGTATTCATCAGGTGACAGCTGTAAATTTCCTTGAGTGGTACCTGCATATGAGGCGAGAATTTGGTATGTACACTTCGCAACGGAAGCAGCTCTGTCAACCTTTTGTTTCTCGGATATTGTAATGTTTGGCCGAGGATGGGCTCTATCTACAAAACATTTAGACATTTAGAGTAAGTGTTATTGTGTGTTAATATTTCCTTTCAGTAAGTAGGACATGCTTACCCATTCGGCGAATTGTTTTGTATACAAGATCTGTATAGCGGTAGTGAAGATTTCAATAATTTATCAACACGGTATCATTGGTGTAAACGTTTTCTCGTTATTGCTTTATTAATGTAATTAAAGTCATAAACAATATTATATTATATTGGTTTTCTTCGTATTGTGTGCTCTGTGTTGACAGTTTCTCTGGATTGTCCATTTTTGATTGTCCCTTCGGTACTCAATAACGTTTATTTACATACAAGGGAAACCAACCAACTGAGAAAAGCAAACGCCATATGTCGCGCCAAAGGAACGACTCTATCCAAAAAGTTGAACAAATGACGATAGAGACGTAAAAATCGTATCTATATATAGTACGCGTGTGTTAGTTTTACATTGAGGAAGAAATGTGTCTAAATCCATATATTGAAACGAGTCGTTTGTAATATTATTATTATTCTACGTAAGTTCCTTGGAATATATTCGTAATACAGACGTAGGAAAATAAGTATTATTTACAGTTTAGTTATCGTAACAGTATCTGTAATTTTAATGTATGGTTAAATGATCTGGTCAGTGGGTGTTTTGAATGTCTTGTTGAAGACGTTTAGCAATAAATCGAAATTCACAGCTGCATGAAAACAAATCAGCAATGAAAGGAGCGAAATTCGTTCGCATTAGAATTCGATCAGTTTGACAAAACATTTTGTAGCCAAAATGAGCATAAATGTTGTCTAGCAAAAAGGTGATGGAGTAAATCATGTCATCACAGTTTCAATTACATTATTTTTCTCTAAAGCTCTAAATGTATTATATTCGCTACAGTATATGGAATGACAACAGGGGTATCAATGACTATTACTATCGACGTAAACGAGATTTATTCACATCCATGCCCGTGTGTACTGGAATCAACTTCATGCTATAAACCTGTGTACATCAAGTCAGATGGTCACCGGCAATTTACGGTTTCCTTCACGAGTAAAGCTGACCTGCACGATAAGTAGGACATATATCGTTTTTTTTTAGGTAAACACGCAGAATGTAAATCATATTATTGAAAGACCCCCCCCCCAAAAAAAAAAAAATGAACACTTTTATATTAAACTTTCTAATGATAAATAATCAACTAAATACTCACCACTGGAACAAATCTGGAACATTTGCATATCACATCGACTCGCCCAGTAGAATATCGACCCTTCGCTGTTCGAAGTCACCGTTAAACAGTCACCTATGCCTATATTGCCACCGATGTCAACTGATGCAAACATAATACCATATTTATTACTATCTAGCCATATAATCAAGGAATAAGTAGTTCTGAATTCATTGGTGTGATGTCTGTTTAGATTTTCACATAACACGATGTTCGGTTCGTCTTTACCTCCAGTTGTTTTAGGTAAACCCATGTCTTCTTTGCGTTTTCTGTGTTTATTTGCATATAGTGGTGTCCAAGACATATTGTGTTATGTTTTTGTTTTTGTTTTACTTCTTCTTGTGTGACATGTGTAGACAGTTACTTTGGATTGTCTATTTTTCTTTGCCCCTTTGGTATTATCTAACGTTCATTTACACAATGTGGTGTCTGTCCAACGACATGACAAAGATTTACATCATTACCGTGTTTATGATGCTGGGATTGAAGTCTTGGTCGCCACCATAAATTGATTGATTCCTACGTAGAGTATACCCTACAGATAACCCAGGATATGTTTGCACGATATATCCTAATCTCTGTCCTCTCGTTTAATCTCATTTGCGACATGTTCGGCTTGTCTTTATCTCCATTTGTTTTGTAGGGGATCATGTTTGTGTTTTTTTGTATTTATCTACGTGTACTGGTTTTCAATAAACGTAGGTTTCAACATCACATGATGTTCGTATCGTTTTACAGTAACACGTAGGGTATCACTAGTGGAGCAGGAATTGCCTATCCTTCTACGGTACCTGTGTTCACCTCATTTTTTGTGGGGTTCGTTAATAGTTAGTTTTGTATGTATTGTTTTGTAAATCATTGTTTGTCCTTTCGTCATTTGTCTTTTCTCCATTTTGGTGTTCTTCGATTTACGGCGTCTGAATACACTTTTGGTATCTTCTTAGAAAAGCCAGAAACCGCAAAAAAAGAAGGACAGACAACACAATGGCCAAAAGAAAAGGACAAGCAACGATCCAAAGCATCACACAAAATAGCAAAGATCGTGCAACACGAAGGCCACTAAAAATCAGGAGTGAACACAGATGCTCAAGAATTGTAAGCAGTTCCTGCTCCATACGTGGCACCTGTCGTGTTACTCTTCTTACAGGCCCGGTGATAATATATATGAAAACAACTTACTGGACTTTGACTATAACCCAGTGTAACACGGTCAATGATACATTTGGAGCGGAAACTTTATACCCTTGAGGAGCAATTGAGATCCCCACTGTTTTGTTATGGACCTGTTTTGCGTATATCTTTGGATCTAATCATTTATCAAACTTACTTATTGCTTGTCTTTGAATTTTTATTAAATTATTCTTTATAATTAACATTTTTCAAGTTGAGAATTTTACCGCTAAATAAAAATATAGTAGATTAGATATATGAGACAAACACAAGACCCTTATTTTTACACGATCTGAATTCCTGGTGCAAGTGTTGTCGTGTACAAAATAATAAAAGCGTAGATATCTAATTTAGTGAGCACGGCGTGTTTCTGGAATACCATTCACCAGGTACGCTAAAAATCAAAAGATTGGGAAGGCAAATGGTTAAACATTTTGTAATTATATGAATTCAGTACTACTACCATAAGAAATATTGATTACAGTAAAATCTCTGACGATGATACAAGTAGACTTTCACAATGATCTTATTATTAAAACTGTATGTTTCTTGTGACCGCAATCCAGATGGCTTAAGCAATTGCAAATCTGATTCTACTGTTGTCTTAACTGTTATCGATATAAAGGATAACTGAGAAGTGTTAAATATGCACAAGAGTGAGCGAATGTTTATTGCTTAACGCCAATTCGTCAGCTATATCATAGTAAGAACAAGTTACATTTTATGAGATGATGACAAAATCTGATTGCACTGGAGCTATACACTAAGTCAGATTGTTTATAATTTTGGCTCACAGCAAAAACAGTCCACATGTTGATATGGTGCTTCACTCTGACACGCTATTCTGACTCTGAGCCATCTAGCCCTTCATTTTCCTCTTAAAGTTCTGTGTTTACCAAATAAACAGCAAATATCCATTTCACAGTCTATGAATTGACGGATCCGAACTATGATGTAGCACAATCGAGGCAAGCATGTTAGTCATAACACCACCTAAGCTGTTTCATGTCTTCATGTTAAGAAATATAGAGGAATTATGTAATAATAATGCATATCATATTGTATATTGTATGCATATGGAGAAGACAATACTAAGTTGAAAAACTAATGTCCGATCCTTTTGTCATTATATAGACAATAAAATATGTTTAAATTAACCTAAGTTGGAGCAGTTTACTCTTCTGTAAGATTTGCTGTGTATTTCAGTTTTTGCTCGAGCTCTTGTTCGTGTGTTTTTTACTTTTGTGTTTGAACTGTTGTTGTTCTTGTTAGCCTCTTAAAAACAACTACTGTCACTCAAATATTCCCCAATGATGTTATTAACTTTATGTGAAGCAAAATATAATTTTATATAATTCAATTGTTAATTACCTTTCTTGTATAACACAAATTTATTGTCATTGTTTCTCGCTGCACAAATTGCGCTCTGGTCTCGTTGACAATTGACATCGTCCAGATATATGTCGTCATGGAACGAAGTGTTCTTTAAGCACGCACATCGGGATTGCTGAAATAGCAAAAACTTTATTAAGACGCATAAATTTACTCGATCTTCCACTTGTCGTAAACACTACCCGGTCATTTCCTCATTTATGACTTATCACCGGATTTGTAACTAGATTGACACGACGGGCGCCACTAGTGAATCAGGAACTGCTTAACCCTTTCGAAACACCTGAGTTCACCCACGGTTTTAAGTGGGGTTAGTGTTACTCGATCTTTAGTTTTATATGTATGTTGTGTAGATCGTTGTTTGTCATTTTGTACTTTTACTTTCGGCCATTGTGTGGTCTCTTCTTCGATATACGGATTCTGATAACCCCTTTGGTATCTTCAAACTCTTCTTAACGCATAAATTTATACATATTGTTTTATTCAAAAAAGATAATAAATATACAAACGATAACAAAATATTCAACGATGGCCTTTAAAAAGTTATAATGTGTATGTACCTGCAATCCTATGAAGAAATAATTCTTACAGAGTTGTAAACATTCCTGCATTTGTGTCCCAGCATCAACCACGGAGGTGTCAATAATTTGACCTGTTCTGATACCGAAACAGCCTACAAAAATAATGCCACATGATATTTTCTGATGTGCTTAGTAAATAAAACTGTTTTGATTGACAAATATTTAATATATATTCAAGGTATGTGAACAAGTTCACCAATATATATATATATAATTATATATACAGGAATAAGGGAAGAATGGGAAAGGTGGGAAACGACTTCTGTGGCAAAGTATGGAGGGTTGGGTAGTGAGGAAAACTAAATATGATCCACATGACTGAATGTGAAACATTACACATACAGTTAAATACGTTAGATAATTTGATATACGCAGAAATATGTTTTTATATTTTTATCTGTCTGGTTGTCTTGTTAAGTGCCCTTTGAAACATCGTCAGTATCCCTCGGATGATCACGCTCTGATACTCTTCGCTCATATACACTCTCGTAAATATAAAAATAATGCTAAGAAATTGGCCAAGTTCCCTTTTAAGCATCGTCGTTAGCCTACGGTTGATCACGCTCTGATACTCTTCAGTCATTACACTGTGTCAATTCATAAGAAAAGCATTGTTTCGGGTTTGTTCCGTAACTCATTAGTATCAAGTAAGTTCAATGTCTACATAAGATAATTCAAATTCCCCTTGTTGACTGCCTGAACAGAATATCAAAGACATTATCTTAATTACTACTCGCTATAGACAGCATTGTCGAAAACTCATTGGACATCCTGATTTCAAAACTGATTTGATTGGCTGTAAAACGGTGAGTCGGTACTAATCAAAATGTATTGATATGACTCATAAATTTCGTGACTTCGAGGATTGTTCCTGTTAGTTTACCAACGGGTGACGAGTGGCGAGTACCTGATCGTGTTCAGCCGTACATTACCGACGATGTCCTTAGAGAAAAGTACGTTCACCTTCTGAGAATCAAGGTTTTGATAAGATGGAGCTTCAATTAAATCTGATGGAAATAAGACGGGAACTGAAGACAATACTCAATCTAATCACAATCAGACCTCCTCATTTGCTCCCCGCTTATCATTTTTTTCCCTTTTTTGTTCTTGTTGTTTATGTATCGGGTAGGTCCCTTTGCCCGAACAAATCTATAATGTTTAAATATCCTTTCACTCTCTGTATATATTAAACAATATGCTGTATTCCGTGTATAAATATTTCTATATAATTTATTATGCATAATAAAGGTATAAAAACATAATTAGTTGCATCGAACAATTTTAATTTATAATTATTTCATTTTTTCGATAAATATATTAACGAATATTTATATTTTGAAGGAAAAAAACAACATTGCTGTTGGAGGTCTAATTATCAAGAGGGAGGGTTGGGATCCCAGTAACCAGTTTTACCCCGCCACATTTCTATGTCTGTCCCAAGCCAGAAACTGGATTTCCAACGTCATATGTCTTTGTCTTTTTTGTGTTCAATGATTTGGGCGAGGGGTAGTTGTAAATGACACTTACTTGTCATAATTACTTATAATTACCATCGACTACATACCTAAGTATTCTAACCATGGAGAATAAGAAGCAGCTTCATTAATCCATCCTAATTGGTTCCTGCTCGTAGAAATGTTGACAAATGACTGTGATCCTATCAATGTACACGTACGATTTGCCTCTGCCCATGAATAATTACCACCAGACAAATAAGCATGTTCCGTTTCTCCTGAAAAGAAAGCAAAATACCAAATCTATTGATTGATTTTATTAATTGAGTGTATTGATTGATTGTTGTTTAGAATTACTCTGTATTTGATTTAAAAGGAAAACAATTTTGTCCAACATTTTATCATGTGATTTTAGAATGGGACTATTGGTGGCAATACAATAAATTTCAGAAGTGGACAATTTTGATATACCTGTATATACGTTTTTATTCCTTCAATAAATGAGGTATACTGTTATGTTCACGGCTAGCCTTCTGTCGGGTTATACACGAGTTGTATGCTATCAGTGAGAAAGATAAATTGGTTGTTGTTTATATATCAAGTGAAGAGACAGCTATTTTCTTGACGGCAACAAAAGATAACTAGATACTAATCTGAAACTGGATGCATCAACAACCGCATCGATGTGGTAGTGGTTAGCGGTTGCTTCTCCGCTAAGCACGCAGCATTAAGGACAAATAGCAAAGACTGGTTGGCTCGAAATCATGATAATGTGTCTGAGTGGGGAGACATGTCTATCCGTAGACTGTTGTTTCAGTGAGCTAGAACTATGAAAACCCAACTAAGAGTGTTGGTCTAGTATAAAGCGGATCTCATCATCATCTCATTTAAAATTAACTTGTTTTCGGCATGATAAAGCTGTAAAATGTTTGAGTAGGCGTTAAGCAACATCCATTCACTCACTGTATTGATCAACCATGATCACATAAAACTAACCCGTCATTACATGTACAAGTAATTTATAAAACAAAGATACACTGTTTATAACTTGAGGATGGTGCTCGCATTGAGTTTGGTAGAGCGTGCATGCAGGGAGCTGGACATTCTCCATACCTGTAGGTTCCCACAGGGGTATTGCATATACATTGGGAATGTATCAAAGTACCCATGGCCGGGATTATGACGTGCGGGGCGCAATGTTGTTCTCTGTACAGCATACAGTGTATCTTGTGTGTACGTGCACAGCTGAGAGTAGAAACTCCAGCGCGGGCCCCTTAAGTGCGGGCGTAATTGGGAGCAATTGGTCCAATTAACTTAAGATCGGCCCTGAAAGTACCCATAGAAACAAAAAACAAATTAAGAGGTATACAATTCCACTGACCTTTTCTTGAAATAGTCGCTTATATATGACACAAAGCTATCGTAGACTATCGTAACACGTACACGAACTGACTGCAGTCGCCTCTCTTTATCTCTCACGCTGACAAGACGTGTCCATGGATACCTCGAATTAATCATATTGTCTATTCATATTAGTTTTCAGTAGGATTTTTTCAAGACTACTCAAATAGTGTGATTTTCCGAAGCATAGTAATTGAGTTATGGTCATGGATATGGTGTTTAACGCCACTTTCAACAATATATCAGTTATATCGTGGTGGTCATTTTCAGCTGTGGAGGAATCCGGAGTACCCGGAGAAAACAACCAACTTGTCGCAAGTCACTAACAAACTTGATCACATAATGTTGTATCCAGTACAACATTATGTGATAAATGGTATTCGAACTCGCAACTGATTGCATGGGTAGTTGCAAATCCAATTACCACATACGTATACGGTCACGACTACCCCTTTGATACCATTGGTCACTTTACAATATATTTTTATATTACCTTTCATAGTCATTATTAGTGGAGTGAATAAAATCCAAAAACACAAAATTTTCCACAAATCGTCCATTTTTTAATCTATGATCACTTCCTTACCATGTGTACGACATGATCGGTGTTGTCTTATTATGACAAAGGACGGAAATACATAT
Organism: Gigantidas platifrons; assembly: GCA_002080005.1. NCBI lineage: Eukaryota > Metazoa > Mollusca > Bivalvia > Mytilida > Modiolidae > Gigantidas > Gigantidas platifrons. The sequence continues at coordinate 117,707 of MJUT01037488.1, forward strand.
ACTTACTGTTTCCACCACTCAAAACATGTACACATCTCAATTCTAATCTTACACTTATATCAATATAAAGTTGTGATTCATGTTGCCAAGTTTGGATCACTTCACAATCACTAGTGATAAACTAAATTGTTGTTTAGCGCCATGTGAACAGTATACTTTCTATGTTTACTAGGAGAACATGTTTACAGACAATAAATCATTTAGGTTAAAAAGATGGCACTGGTACTAAGTCGATAGATGCATTTGGATAAATAGTATATAATGAATACGCTAGAAATAATTTGCCTTGGAACAGGACATCCATCGCTGGTGTAATGTTTAGCGTACTCGCCTCGATTGCGGTAAATCTTGGATTCGTGCCGCCGTCGTGTCAAACCAAAGACTATAACATTGTGTATTTGCTACGTCTCTGCTACGCATGCAGTATTAAGGTGGAAGAGCGAAGGTTTGTTGGCTGGAAATCAGGGTAACTGTGTCCAATTATGGGCACATGTCTACATTGGCTTGTTTGGTTTTATGGTAGTTATATAATTAACGCCACTTTCAAAAATATTTCAATATATCGTGGCGAGCAGTTTTATTAGTGGAGGAAATTGGAGGACCCGAAGAAATCCCGCCGACCTGATGCAAGTCAATGACATAATGTTGTACATCTCGCCCTGAGCGGGATTCGAGCTCACAACATCAGTGGCGATATGAACCGATTGCATAGGTAGTTGTAAATCCAACTACCATACGATCACATCTCTACACGCGGACTGTTGTTTCAGTGAGCTATCACTATACATTAATGATCCAATTAAGTGTGTTGGTCTAATACAAAGTGGACATCTTCATCATCATTTCATTGAATGTAATTTTTTCTCTCTCCCTATGATATATAGCTGATATGTTGTAACGACGATATACAATGACATTGTAGGTATGTCGGTTTGCTTGCAATACTGACTAAGATTATTCCATATTTGCATTGTTTCTATTTCTATTAAGTACATGTATATTGAGCGTTACCAAATAATACAAGAACCGCCTAGCGCATAAATGCGCAACGTATCCCCCCCACCCGCACTTACATAATATTTAGTTTTATATATTTCTTGCTTCAAATATTTCCATGTAAGAACCCATCCAAGATAATGATAATTACAAGCCACATGCAAAAAACTATTCAAATATATCCATGTTTACTAAAGTTATCGCGTAAACAAGACACAATTCTCAATATTGGTGATTTTTCAACCAAAAAGTAAAATTTCCCCCAAAACCCTTGCTTCAAATATTTCCCTGTAAGAACCCATCCAAGATAATGATAATTACAAGCCACATGCAAATAATTATTCAAATCTATCCATGTTTACTGAAGTTATCGCGTAAACAAGACACAATTCCCAATTTTGGTGATTTTTCAACCAAAAAGTAAGATTTTCCCCAAAACCCTTGCTTCAAATATTTCCATGTAAGAACCCATCCAAGATAATGATAATTACAAGCCACATGCAAATAATTATTCAAATCTATCCATGTTTACTGGAGTTATCGCGTAAACAAGACACAATTCTCAATATTGGTGATTTTTTAACCAAAAAGTAAGATTTCCCCCAAAACCCTTGCTTCAAATAATTTCATGTCAGAACCAATCCAGGATAATTATAATTACAAGCCACATGCAACACAGTATTCAAATCCATCCATGTTTACTCAAGTTATCGCATAAACAAGAAAGTGTGACGGACGGACAGACAGACGGACGCACAGACGGTCGCTATTAATATATCCCTCACCGCTATCGCGGGGGGATACAAAATAATAGTCCGAGGTAAAGCGGTGAGACTAAAGGAACTAAATTTGATTTGGGGGAAGGGTTATGTGTTAAGTCCACAATATTTCAGTTATATCGCACACCGTACAACCAACTTGTATCGTTTCATTCAAATGCCGTAAGATACGGTCAAAACTTTATATTTGTATAATGGATGCCGCAAAACAAGGGTAAGTTTTTTTCTTGAATTTTCATGTAGAATTATTCGTATATCTGAAAGAGTTTTGATTTAATAAGAAGTCCATAAATATTGCACTATATATGCAGTTGGTACTTTCTTCATGTTTTTGTCAAATGTGTAATAATTCAAGCCCGTAACGACAAGAAATCCGATCAAAAATTAAAATTTCGGTTTTCCATCGGGTTTTCGTCAAAAGAACAAACTGTTAAGGAAATAAAACTACTGTTACATAAAAGCCTAATCAGTTTTCCGTCCTTCCGTGTATAAAACACTTCCCGCAGTGGTATCATAACGATTTTATGTAGTGATGATCAGTGTTAGGATAAGATACGGTCAACTTCACCTTTATGATACAATCAAGTGTAGTTTGGATCTACAAATTGATACGGTCAAAATTAGAACATGTGTAGCTGAAATTTCACAAAAGCCCCTATTACTTCTTTGTTTTATTAGCTAAGCTGACCCGAAGGGTCATGTGAGCTATTGCTACCACTGGACGTCCGTCTGTCGTTAGCGTTTTGCATTTGAATCAACACCTCTAAAACCACAGGGCCAATGTAAACCAAACTTTGGTGGTGGAATGGTCCTTTTAGAATTGTGTCCGACGATCCCCCCCCCGCCGACCAAGATGGCTGCCGTTACTAAAAATCGAAAATTTGGCAAGACATCACTTAAAAATTATCTCCTCTGAAACTACTGTGCCAATTGGGCCCACACTATGGTGGAATGGTCTTTACGTGATTCCCTTTCAGAATACTGTCCGACAACCCCGGCCGCCAGCCAAGATGCCCGCCATTATCAAAAATAGAAAATTTGACAAAAAAATACTTTAAAATGATCTCCTCTGAAACTGCTGGGTCAAATGGGCCCAAACTATGGTGGAATGGTCTTTAGATGATAATGGAGGGTCTGACTCCACCCGTTTGGAAACTAGAGGCCCAAAGGGGCTGAAATTGATATTTTCATACTTTCGGGTATAGAACGTTTATATTATGTCTGATTTTGATGCAATTTTTTTTCTTTAGATTGCTTCTTAAATTATCTTTCAGTCGTATGTCAACGGATTTGACTACAGAATCTTCCATATACTTATGGCTTTCCTTTTTTCGGGTAACCATTGAGCCAGGTGAGCGATTACAGGCTCCTAGGAGCCTCTAGTTGAAATCCTCAGCTGGAAGCAGAAGAATATTGTGTAGACTATCCTTTTCATACCGTCTCTAGCAATTATTTTGTCTGGTCTAAAAATGAGATAACCTTGTTATCTTCGGGTAATATTTGCCCATGTATTAAACTATTTATTATATACTTCCGACATCTGTAGACGTAAACACCGGAAGTTGTTTATTTTATATTTAAACGCACGAGGGGCACCTTATAACCGGTTATTTTCCCGGGGTGTGAAAATATGGACCGGTCATATTGGTTATGCAAAAATGCCTTTATTTTAACTAAGTATGTAATAAAGTGCAATATCTATGGGTTTCTTTTAAATCAAAACTCATTCAAATATACGAATAATTCTACATGAAAATTCTAAAAAGAAAAATGTACCCTTGTGTGGTGGCGTCCATTATATAAATATAAATTTTGACCGTATCTTACGGCATTTGACTGAAATGATACAAGTTGGTGGTACGGTGTGTATCGTGGGGCTCAATTTTATTGGTGGAGGAAAGCGGAGTACCAGGAGAAAACCACTGACCTGTCGCAAGTCACTTTATCACATGATGTAGTGTCGATTACTCTTCACCTGAGCAGGTTAGATTAAGAAAAAAAAGTAAATTAAATATTAAAGGTATATTGTCTACCACATTTGTATTTTTTCATACCCAAAATTATTGTTGTTTTCCGTACTGACCTTCATAAAAATGGCGAATACGCTACGAAACGTTAAGATTCAAACAATATTAAACAAGCGTGACAATCATGAAGTGTTTGAATCTTAACAGTATTTTCCTTACCTCAAAGCTAAACCCCCGAGAATTCCAAACTTCCGTTTTTACTTTTACTTTCACTTTGAATTTATGTCATCCGAACAATAATTCCGATAACGATAGTTTTGGGTCTTTTTTGTCAAAAACAGAACACCAATCGTATATTTTGTAGCATAACTGTTTAATGATAGCTTAAACAAATCATTTATGGACAGTTAAAAATTTTCAAAAAAATCGTAGACAATATCCCTTTAATACTACTAATGTATTATATCTGGTTTAGTATTTACTCTTCACAAGAACGAGGATGTTTTTTGTTTTGTTTTTAACGTTGGAGAAAGATAACTTTAATTAACCATGATTTAGAATACGTCTGACTTTTCGTAATCCTATAATAAAGTTTAATATGTAAGATTAATAAGAAATAATACAGCTCGCCATGCATTTTTTATTTGATTTTTGGTGTTTTAACGCCACTTTCAACACTATTTCAGCTATATCATGGCAACCAGTTTTAGTGGTTGAAGAAGCCGGAGTACCTGGAGAGAACCACCGACCATGGGCAAGCAACTGGTAAATTTTATCACTTGCGGCTGCGAGTCGAGTTCACCCTTTTTTGTAATTTACAAAGCAGGGCGTGAACCCACGGCGTATTGATGATATGCTTGTATGAGTTGCTAAACTACCTAACTCATTGAGCCACCCGGTCGCTCACACCTCGCCATGACTGAGAGTCAAACTCGCATATTTGTTGAGCGTTAAACAGTGATTGCATAGGCAGATATTTTAAGTTCAAACTACTATAAAATCATCATCCCCCTCTAAACCATTTGAAAACAAATACTGACAAGAAGTTTTCTGATCTACACATTTATATCTTATTTGCATGTTATTGCTAAATAGGCATCTAAAATATCTGGATATACATCATTTTTATCTATCTCGTCCTTCAATGGAGACCTTTCAATAAAGTTTCTCATGTAGTGTGTACAATTTCCAAATAAAACAGCAACCCCTATCTGTCTAAATTCTGATGATATTTGCATCAATACCTTAGAACCATTCAAATCAATATAATTAATTGAAGAACAGTCAAGAATAATGTGTGTCAGAGGAGAGGAAGGAATGTCAATATTGACATTTGAATTTAACAGTGGCACACTTTCATCCGTCACGTTGTTGTTAATAGTTATTTGAGCAACATTTATTAAATCGTAGTCCATACTTTTTCGGTATTTCTTTGGATTTACTGTCGATTCGTATAAGGTTTGTCTAAACATATCTACTGTAGCGAAGTAAAGAGAAGATTCCATTCGGAAAACTGCTACTTTCGGATTCATGCACGGCACATCGTGCATTTTCAAATCTAGCAGACGACCTTCCTGTTCTACTTTAGCAAGGGTATAAGCGACAGAATTCTGGCTTTGGACAACAACAGTAAGAAGACACAGTAAAACACCGAAATATAACGCGTATGGAAAGTCAATAAGGACACCAGATAAAACAGTTCCGACAAATATTACAAAATCATAACGATTAATTTTCCAAAGTTTTGGCAATTCTTTAACTTGACAGAGCAGATTTTTCACTGCACAAATTATCATTACAGCTAACACAGATCTTGGCGTTTCTTCTAAATATTTACCAATAAACAGTATAATGAGCAAGACCATGCCGGCGGAAACCAGGCCATTTAAGGTTGTCTTTGCGCCCGTTGTGCTTAAAACGACTGAACGAGGGATGTTAACACCAGATGGGAAACATGAAAAGAATGAACCCCCTAAGTTAGCAACACCATAAGCAACTAGTTCTTGGTTATCGTCTACAGAATAATTGTGCTTCACTTCATAAAGTCTTGCCATTGAAATTGTAAATACAAAAACGATTATTCCAATAACACAGCTTTGTCCTATGATATCAACGGAGACATGTGGCAATGTTGGATTTGGCAGACCCACTGGTATTTCACCAACTACTCCAATTCCATAGTTGTCGTGTAATTTACCAAAATAAGAAATGATGGTTGCCATGACAACTAAGATGATATCAATAGGAATCGGCATCTTCATCCTATGTTTACATTTTTCATTAATAACATCCTTCACTAATATAAGAATTATTAAACATATAATTGAAACTATCAATGTTGCCACGTGGATTTTCGGAAAAGCTTTAAAAATTTCAATATATTTGTAGATGAGTTTACCAGGTTTATTGATTGGCGGTATCTTCATACCTAAAGCATTAGGAATCTGGCTCGATATGAGATGAATTCCACCGGTCGTTGTAAAAGCTGAAATGAAAGAGGTAGATAAGTACGAAGTGATAAAGCCCATTCGTAGCATCCCCATTACAAGCAATAGAATTCCGACTATGAAGGATGAGCCTGCCGCCACAGACGCTTTATATTTTAAATCGTCCAGACTGACGTCAGGTGGCGTCGTGGTCACATTAAAGTTTGATGACGTATTTAATACTGTGTGCATACTAACACTGTGTGAGTTTTGTAGGTGCGACTCCACCAACTCGGCGGTAAATATTGCAATTACGGCGTTTGTTCCAAAAGATACATGCTGGCATGTTCCGAAAAACACGTAAAGAAGAACTGGAAAAAATGAAGTGTATAATCCGTATGCGGGAGCCAACGAAGCCAATATTCCAAATGCAAGTCCTTGAGGAAAATGAAGGCAAGCTGCCGATATTCCACTGATGACGTCATCTACAAGATACTTCCGGAATTTGTATGTTTTGATGACATGTATAATTGGAAAAAGTGACAGAATGTACGAAGCAACCGCTGACGTTGAACATTTTTCTTTTATATTCTGTAGTAATGGTTTAGAAGACGGCGATGGCTTTCCATAGAATTCGTACAGTTCATTCTGTGTTCTCACTGTCCTTGATAACTGCACAACAACAGACGTCATTACTGTGTGCCCGCAAGATAACGGATCTGGAAAATAATAAATGAAGCTGGCATTGTAGTATGGAAGCTGGATACGAACATCTCAACTTTTAGTATTGCACATTAATAAGGGCATAAAAGCGAAAGGTCGAAATATTGACCTGAAAATTGGAGAAAAGCGAAATATTCACACGAAAAAACTATGAACACGAAGCAAAATCAAACTTTCGAGAATATGTGTACTTGTTTTGCCTTTTCGTGTAATAATTTCGATGTTCTGCTTTCTCGCTTTTTTGGGGGTTTTCTCGTCAATATTTCGACTTTTCTTCCTATATAGTATGCAAGATGATATGTCGAAAAAGCCGCACCCGGCTTCCATATGGTACAGACCCTGGATCGTTTAACTTAACAGATATTACGTATCGTTTGCGTTTTTCGTTCGTTTCGTTTGCGTGTATCGTTCGTTCGTTTTTCGTTTTCCGTTCGTTTGCGTTTCGTGCGTGTAATTTATTCTCTCGTTTCGTGTATCGTTCGCCAGTTTAATTAGACTAATACACGAAATGAAATACAAACGAACGATACACAGAACGAACGATACACGAAAAGAACGAGACACGATACACGAAACGAACCGACGCTATGATTTCCAGCTTAAAATAATTACTACAATTTCAATCTTACTATTATTAAAACTTTTTTAATTAAAGTGTAAGCAAAATTTTACATATAAAAACATGTATTTCCTTTATTTACATGTACCAGTAATTTTGTACAATAAGGGAAAAACGTATTTAATAAATGCATTTTTTCTATAATTTACTCTAGGACAAATAAACAAGAAATCATCTACATGTATGTAATCAAACGCCTCTGGCAGTTTCACCTGGGAAATACATGCACTGCAGGTGTGAAATGTCAACTCTTACATTTGTAATTTCATTCTAATTAACAATTATATGACCTTTT
>MJUT01037488.1:157279-180077 GCA_002080005.1 Gigantidas platifrons
ATGAATGACAACATAAACATGGACAATCACATATCAGGTTCAATGAATGACAACATAAACATGGACAATCACATATCAGGGTCAATGAATGACAACATAAACATGGACAATAAACATATCAGTCAATGAATGACAACACAAACATGGAAAATAACATATCAGTGTCAATGAATGACAACATAAACATGGACAATAACATATCAGGGTCAATGAATGACAACATAAACATGGACAATCACATATCAGTCAATGAATGACAACATAAACATGGACAATAACATATAAGTATCAATGAATGACAACATAAACATGGACAATAACATATCAGGGTCAATGGATGACAACATAAACATGGACAATCACATATCAGGGTCAATGAATGACAACATAAACATGGACAATAACATATCAGTCAATGAATGACAACATAAACATGGACAATCACATATCAGGGACAATGAATGACAACATAAACATTGACAATCACATATCAGGGTCAATGAATGACAACATAAACATGGACAATAACATATCAGTCAATGAATGACAACATAAACATGGACAATAACATATCAGTGTCAATGAATGACAACATAAACATGGACAATAACATATCAGGGTCAATGAATGACAACATAATCATCGACAATCACATATCAGTCAATGAATGACAACATAAACATGGACAATAACATATCAGTGTCAATGCATGACAACATAAACATGGACAATCACTTATCAGGGTCAATGAACGACAACATAAACATGGACAATCACATATCAGCGTCAATGAATGACAACCTAGACATGGACAATAACATATCAGGGTCAATGAATGACAACATAAACATGGACAATAAAATATCAGGGTCTATGAATGACAACATAAACATGGACAATAACATATCAGGGTCAATGAATGACAACCTAGACATGGACAATCACATATCAGGGTCAATGAATGACAACATAAACATGGACAATAAAATATCAGGGTCTATGAATGACAACATAAACATGGACAATAACATATCGGGGTCAATGAATGACAACATAAACATGGACAATCACATATCAAGGTCAATGAATGACAACATAAACATGAACAATAACATATCAGGGTCAAGGAATGTTCATATGTTACTGACTATTAGTTAGGAAGGTAGAATCAATAACATATCAGGGTTAATGAATGCTCATATGTTACTGACTATTAGTTAGGAAGGTAGAATCAATAACATACCAGGGTCAATGAATGATCATATGTTACTGACTATTAGTTAGGAAGGAAGAATCAATAACATACCAGGGTCAATGAATGCTCATATGTTACTGACTATTATCAAGGAAGGTAGAATCAATAACATATCAGGGTCAATGAATGATCATATGTTATTGACTATTATCTAGGAATGTAGAATATGTAGGTTAAATACTATTATCCTTTAGAAAAAATAAGCAATCCTAATAATATTTCACCAATTATAACAGTTTACCTGAAATTTTTGTTATCGTGTTCTATGTAAATGCAGGAAAGAAAAGATGAAATTTCTGTAAAGAGAAGATGTTATTCTACTGAGAAAATCGACGAAATGTACCGTAGAGTTAAAATTCCAAAGAAATCAGTGTTTGAAGAAATTAAGACAAATTGTTTCTGCTCAAAGAAGAGAGCATGGACGTTATTGACGACCGCTGTACCATCCGTGAAGGTCATTTCAAGGTACAAGGTAGAAAACATTCTGGCAGATTTGATTGGTGGTTTGACAGTAGCCATTTTATATGTACCACAAAGTATAAGCTTGGCTATCATGGCAGGTTTCAAACCAGAACATGGGTTATATACTTCCCTTTTCCCCACCATTTTGTATCTTTTGTTCGGAACATCTCCACATATCTCATTCGGAACAAATGCTATTTTAGCAATTTATACACGATATATAATAGAAAGGGAAGTTGGATTCTACATACACCAGACGAACGTAACAAGCGCCACCTCTACAAGTTCTGATGTTTTTCAAAATTATTCATTATCACATTTGTCAACCGAATCACTATCAACCATGCTCACAAGGCAGACTACAGGACCAGCCATAGAGAATGGTTCACAAGAAACCACCATGAACACGGGAACAATACCAGCAATATCCACAACAGTACTTGATACTGATCTAATGCAGGTTAAAGTTGAAGTCACGATGACAACATCGTTCTTTACCGGACTATTTATGCTTGGTCTTGGTATTTGTCGCTGAGGATGGCTTTCAAAATATATATCAAATAGTTTCATTGGAGGTTTTACAACGGCAATGGCGATTCACACGATGTCCTTAGAAGTTCCGAAGATGCTAGGTATTATTGTTCCTAATCATTTTGGTGCAGCAAGGTTGATCAAACTGTACATCGATGTATTTACAAAAATCAAGACGACCACCATCGCTGATCTGATGATTGCATTGATAACATTGTCATTCCTGATAACTGCGAGAAAAATGAAGGATAAATATGACCACCGACTGAAGTTTCCCATACCTTTTGAAATTGCCCTTCTATTAATAGGCATTATTTTATCATATTTTAGGAAGCTTGAGAGTAGTTATAATGTGACAGTTTTGGGGGATGTACCGTCTGGAATTCCCCAACCTACAATTCCTCCCTTCATCCGTGCTTTTCGAATCGCAACAGATAGTATAGTGATAGCCATTTTATCATTTACGATGTCGATTTCACTGGCAAAAACAAAAACAGACAAAGATGTACAGAAACACGTCGACAGTAACCAAGGACTATTAGCCTATTGTATCAGTAACATAGTATCATCCTTCATCAATAAATTCGATATTTTAACATGATCATGACCTTTCTGGCCTCAGTCTTTGCAGATTTAGAATATGGACTATTAACTGGGATAGCAGTTTCATTCATTACCATTGTCGTTCAAGATCAATTTGCAAAAGGTCGATTAATTGGCTTTTCAGATCAAGAAGATATCTTTATTGATGCAAGAAGTAGAATTCATGTTAGAGAATTCCCATCGATAAAAGTATTTTTGTTTGAAGCCTCGATACATTTTGCAAATGCAGACATATTCCGAGAGCAACTCTTTAAGCTAGTCATAAATCCAAAAACTATCATAAAGAATGGAAGACGTACAAAAACAAACAACTCAATCGGGACCGACGATAATCAAGTCAGAAACGCTTCGACAGAATGTCACGTGACAGGTAATCAAGATGGTGACAAAGCAGTGTACGATACAGTAAAACATGTGGTTTTCAATTATAAAATGATCAGTTACATCGATATATCAGGTGTAAATATTCTTAAAGAGGTATTTAAAGAATATAAAGCAGTAGGCATCAATGTATATTTTGCTAGTTGTTCAAGGAAAATGAAGGACACTTTGGTTACTGCTGGCTTCTTTGATACATCCCCAAAAGAACTACTATTCCATGCCGTTTTTGATGCAATATATTTTATAAACAGCTTGGCCTTTGAAACGACGACTAATGTGGCTATTGTCCAGGAAATTACAAAACTTTGACGATTTATAAATAACTAATGTGTATGTTACACACTGTGTGTTGTCTCTTATATGTGTATGTTGTTTTGTTACAATGTATGTTGTTTTCTGTATTTAATATTTCTGTGTTTCTCTATATTTTGTTTTGTTATTTTGCGCTTTTTATTTTTCAAGTAAGACATAAATGGAAGCAAAAATTCTATCTACTCACAGTCAGCAATGTGAGGATGAAGAAAGAACCTATGGTTTGAACACAGGCATTTGACCGATGGACCGTAACTTCCACGTGTTTGCCACGGGGGTACGTATTTACAGTGCTAGTAACTATGTAGGGCCTCTATTTGTGGGTCCTGGGTCCACACGAATACGATAGAAAAATATACATGGAAAGAAACAAAATCACTAAAAATGGCGGCGTACTGCTAACTTTCTTATTATTGTCGATTTCCCTGATTTCTGAAAAATAAACGGATGGAATGCACTAACCTTGTGGACCCCCATCAGCTGTTGTGCCACTGGTTTACTCTCATATTCGTACTATTTTGCATATATACCCCCGACTATCTGTTCCCAAGACCGATTGTCAACAAACCCGGAGGTCGACCACTTATTTTCTGCTAAGCGGCATGCGATTGGTCAAGGCACATTTCCGGAAAAGAATTAACCAATCGCGTGCTGCGTAGGGGAAATAAGTGATCGACCTCCGGGTTTGTTGACAATTTTCAGTGATTTTTTTCTTACCTTGTGTATTTTTCTATTGTATTCGTGTGGACCCAGGACCCACAAATAGAGGCCCTACATCGTTACTAGCCCTGAAAATACGTACCCCCGTGGCCAACACGGGAAAATTAAGGTCCATCGGTCAAATGCCTGTGGGTTTCAATGGTTAATTATATCCTTGTTTAAGTTGTTGAATAGAAATTGAGAGTGATTTCAAGTATCTCTTTTTCAAAACTCTGATAGAATAATCTCTTAAATAATCTATTGTGTATCGCCGTTGTATTTAATAATCCATATATAATATTGATAAACAAAAATAAAAACATTTTAACATTTTCACTTCAGATCTCCCAATACATGGGTCAAAAACGAAAGTAAATATGAAGTAAACAAACAAGACTAAAAGTAGAAACACTTCTATATTTATGAAATGACTCTCAAAATCCGTATCCATTTTCATTGATAATTTTAATTGTATTGTACTAACACTATATATCTATAGCATGCTGCTAATATTAACGAGGCCAGGATAAGGTACTGGTACTTATATTTTTCCACTAACAAATGTAAAGATTTCATTAAAGATATTAATTGTGAAAAAAAAAAATAACTGAACATCACGTATTAAGCTGTTAACATATTGTGTACTGTTTTATGTTGTTCAAAGGCGTTATTATTAAAATATTGTGCAATGTTTTATCTTGTTCTAGATGCGGCTGTAAACAAGTATTGGCAAAACGATTGTTGTTCTAGTTTATATTTATCGAGTCGATGGGCACATTTTTCAACACATCATTGGCATCCCGATTTTATTCTTCACATTTATCGAAATTTTGACACCAATGTGCAACTTCCAACCTGACTATATGATAAAACAGACGACTTCAGTTTTTGCCCTTTAAATTTTCTACACCTTGATAGTAATATTACGAACCGCTCTCATGTATTGAGTTTATATTTCAAAACTCGTACACTACGCTGGGGCTTGTAGTTTGTATTCGTTCTTTTTGTAAAGTGACCGTCTTCTAGGTACTAAACTATTAGGTCTTTGATTATTAAAAAGAGTTTGATACCAAAGGGGTAATCAGAATCAGTCAAAAGAAGGACAGACAACACAATTACCAACAGAAAAAGGACAAAAGGACAAACGATGATCTACAAACCATTATCATAAAACTAAAGATCGAGTAAAACAAACCGGAGGTGAACCCATGTACTTTGGATGGGTAAGTAGTTCCTGCTCAACTAGAGACACCCGTTGTGTTAATATAGTTACAAACACGGTTGTAAGTTATAAATAGGAAAGGACCGGGAAGTGTTTACGACAAGTGGAACATATCCGTGGGCATTTGTGAAACTAATATTCCATAACAGTCAACGATGTCGTGGTGGCGACCGTAAAACTTTCGAAGAGATGACTTCAACTTAACCAATAGGAACCCTTGGTTCAGTATCTTCCATGTTAGCAGCAACCCTCTATCACGGAAATCCTAATAGGAACCACAAGCTCTCGGGAATATCGTATCAACTGAGAGATATAGTCTCCCTATACTAGTACTGCTAGAATGTTGCTACATATAAATGGAAAGTTCACAATGGGAAAATTGAAATAATCTCCTTCGTCGTAACGTTTCATTCTTTACCACCTCTCACTGTCAATTTCGATGTGTAGGTCAAGGCACGAGGCAGACATATTTCTGTATCTGTGGCATCCTTTATTTCAAGTTCAATGAGATAGATACGATCAACGAAATCACGAAACCTAGAATTATTCAGTGAAAGCTAAATCATCTATATATAGTGAAACGTAAAATTAAATGTTTCAATGCTACTGCAGGAGGAGAGGGACCTAGTTTGTATGTACTCTAACATATCTGTATAGAGTTCTTCAGATTCACATATTAAGGAATCGTCTCACCTTATCTTTCAAAAACATTTTGAAATATATCAACAATGGTATAAAGTTCAAGATTGAGCTAGAATGAACATGTACAACTTCAAATTAAATATTATGCTGATTTGGAAAGTCCTTGTAATTAGAACTCTCATTTGCTCCCATTTACTGATATGTGGCGGCATGAGGAAGTTAGTTTATTCCTTACACATTTTATTGAAAAGCCTCTACCAAGTCACTAAAGTGAGTGGTGATCTATATGTGTGTTAGGGGTGTGGAATTAGACTGTTTCTATGGTTTTGTAATTAGATTTATTCCGACAGTGTAATATCTTTGTATGAACTAACCAATTGCTTGATTAAGCAGTATATAGCTATTAGAACTTAGTTTCCTTGAAAATCATGGCAAGCTAACACATATTATGCCACGTGTCATTGGTTCATGACTTGAACTTTCAATAACCGTTTTTCTTTGTTTCAATAGACAAGGAATTGGTATGTGTTGCTTCTCCGCTAACAACGCAGCATTAAGGAAAAAGAGCAAAGACTGGTTGGCTCGGAATCAGAATAATGTGTCCGAGTGGAGCGACATGTCTACATGCGGACGGTTGTTTCAGTGAGCTAGCACTATAAAAAACAAACCCAGCGTGTTGGTCTAGAATAAAGCGGACCTCATCATCATCTCCTTAAAATTAACTTGTTCTCGCCATGATATAGCTAAACAATCACTCACTCACTCCAATATAACATCTTTTTTACACACTGTACATATTTATATTTGAATTGTTTCCCTTTGAACAGATAATGTTATATCAAATAATTCTGGAACAAAAACAAAATCAGTGTTTTTCCGTTTGACTAGAACAATAAATGTTGTATAAGATAAAGTAATAACACATTTCCGTTTTATTCCATGTAGCAGCAACGGCGAAGAGTGAGTCTTCTAGAATATTCCATTAATTCCTATTTTCGTCATTTATTCTTTGAAAAGTTTGAAAAAACCAAAGGGGTAATCAAAAGCCGTAAAACGTAGAACAGGCAATTAAATGGTCAAAAGCAAATAATTATCTACAAAATACTACATAGAAAACTAAACATCGAGCAAGACGAACCCATTAAACATGGAGAGTGGGGTGGAGAATGAACACACGTGCTCCGGAAAGGTGAGCAGTTCCCGTTCCACATGTGACACCCATCATGTTACTCTTTGTACAAACACTGTGATACATCATAAATGAGGTAATTAGGAACAAACGAAGCATATGTGTGGTTATTTTGACACAGATATTATATACAGGTTAAACAGGTCATGGTTGCGACCATAAAACTGTCGAAGTGATGACTTCAAGTTAACCACTAGCAATATTAAAAGAAGCACCTGCATATGGAATTTATATTTCTCAGTTGATCCGATATTCCAGAGCTGTGGTTATTATCATGATTTCCATGAACCACGGATTGCAAGTGGTTAAGTCTGAATTCATCACTTCGACAGTATTACGGTTGCAACCATGACCTGGTTAACCTTTACAGAATATCTGTGTCACAGAAGACCACACATATGTTTCGCTATGTTTGTACCTTAACTGATCAGTATTGCTTGTTTCAATTACAACACTCAAATGTCCCCGTTGGCCGGACTAGCTATTTGTAACGGTTCCCCATGCTCCACTCATAGAGCTGTCATGTATGTTACCATGTGGTAGATAGGGGTGTTCGACCATACTACGGACAATAGTGAGTGTCGTGCTTGGAGATTTCCACCCTCCCTGCATAGAGTAGCCACGCAATAGCCGCTACAGGAAACTAAATGTTTCGCCCCTACCTAGCTCTCCTTACTTTTTCATTGGCAGGTGTCCCAAACCTTCGTCATTTCTGTATATTGTTTTTATACTATTGAACTTGCTCTTTTTCTGGAACTATATATACAGCTGGATGTTAAGCAACAGGCAAACAATCAATCAACACGATGGCCATTTTGCACAAGTTTCCTTAAACTGCTCGATTTGGTTTCATTCACGACATATTTGTTATGGCTGTTGGACGTATTTTATAACAGACAATCGGCATTCATATGGGTACCAACTGTAATTCTCTTCGTACAAACATCGTTATGTTGCATGGTTTGCCAGACCAATCTTATTCTTAAATTATTAACATCAGTCACCATGACACTAGCTGCCCCAGGAATGATGCGCATCAGATATGGATTCAGCAATAATTGTGGAGGTCTGTTGAGAGTATGTACAGTCAATTGCCCTCTACACAGTGCATTTTATCTACCTCTATAAAGATGATGTCCATTCGTTGAATAATTATAAGTTTGCCGAACCTCTTCATCTATCAATCCGATTGAACTTGAAATAAAGGCTACAATATATACAGATACATTGACATACACATAAAAATTTACAGTGAAGATCGATCGCTATATTTGGAGAGTGTTTCCTTTGTCCTATTTCTATCCTCTGAGGTTACACGTATTATTATGTAATTTCCTTACTGTTACTGTCATAAATATAAATGGAATAAATAGAAATCCCCACCACGCAGAATTTGACATGTTTATCCATTTTAATGGTACATTTACATTTGTTTGATACCGTGTAAATCTCGATTCTAACAAACAATGTGATAGGGAAGCCACCAGCAAACATTTTTTTTTACACATAAATGATCACGGGTGTCAAAGTATTTAAACATCTTGCATAATACCATTGTAACCAACAAACACGTGTTTTTTGCAAAAAAATAATGGATGCCATTCATCTTGTTTTAATATATCAACTAAAAAAGTTAGATGACTGTCCCTTATTTGCACTTTGGGTTCTATTATTATAGATACGAGATTGAATTTAGCCTGCTGCATGAGAAAACAATTATTAAAGAGATAAAGCAAAGTTTAAATTGGGCCATTCCAATACATCTTTTCTCTCTAAGAGATAGTGGTATTAAACAATGGCGATGGTAAAAATTAATGTATATCACGATACGACACATTGCGTTAATATTTTGCCAAGTGAGCTGATTTCGCTGATTTAGTTCCGGTAGAGGACAGTCACATAGCTATTTGCTACTCCCTTCCATATAAAGTAAATTCGAAGTCAACCGATTTGTCTCCAAACATATAACAGTTATTGAAAGAATCAGTACCGCTTACATATTGTCATTTTAAAGTGTGAAAGTTATTCAATTTTAATTTTTAAGTTATAATAGTTAACTATTGGTGTGGAGTGTTATCAAACTATTTTCACTGATGTAGTATAAAAATTAAATGGTTACTGGTAAAGGTTCCCATGGCCCTAACCCACAGTCCTGCTCAGTTTGTCCCCGGATGATGATGGTTAGGGGAACCCTCCTGAAGAGGAATTGTCAGATCGGAAAGTCTGGCCGTGGAGTGCCACACTCCGGGCACGTTAAAGACCTCTTTTATTAATTTATGAAAAGAGTATGTGCGTTGTAGTCTCTACGAAAGACTACATTTTTCGTCTTTACACAAATACCCATACTTTGCAAGTGACAGTCAACACTTTTGATCAGTTTGGCACATTCCTCCCTCTTTTCTATCTAGATTTGATCTATTATTATACTTGTTCTCGTCTCGTCCTAAATATAGTTGAAATACTGCTCGCTGGGTGTTAAGCAATAATAACGTTCATCTCAAAGTGGCATTCGTCCTGAATATCGGTCGTATCATTTTTATGCCATTGATGGCTGTTTACTGTAGCCAGCATAATGAAATTTACAATTAAGAATATACCAATTATATGCATGTTATTTATGTGGGATGAAATCGTGCCAGTTATTAATACTCGATATGACGATGTGATAGAGCTTAACGTTTGTAATTGAGAATGGTGTGAAGTTATTAGTAACCTTTTAAATATAATCCCTAAGATTTGGGGGTTGTTTTTAAAGAATTATTCGTATGTCATTGTAGTCAAAATTATTTGACAAATACTAAATATAGTTCTTAATTTCCTGTAGGATATGAAAAAGAATTACCCTCAATGATTGAACTGTATCTTGTAAGTAGTTCCATATTGCAACTTGAATTTGTTGTTCAAATTTTGAGGCATTCTTAATGTTGTATAAGTACAATAGAAATAATAAACAATGATTTGAGGACATAAAGTGAGGCTTACAATGCTACTTTGACAATATATGAAATCTCATTTTTAAACTGAATATTGTGTTGAAGATGAAACCATTATACAGTCAAACATGCATTAGGAAGCCACCTTTGAGACAAAAAAGGGTGGTTTCATAAGACAGATGACTTTTAAAAGAGACTCAATTCATATGATATTTTCTATGACTGGACAGAAAATATGCGACCTTTTATTACAGATGAATGCTTAATAGAGGTAACAACATATACAGGATTTACTGTATTACAGGTAATTCTTCAATTAATATTATGCTTCCTTGGAGTGTAGCGAAATGTCTACTCGCGGACTATTGTTTCAGTAAAAATCCAACTCAGCGTGTTGGTCTAATACAAAGCGGACATCATCATTATCTCATCGAAAATTAACTTGCTCTCGCCATGATGTAGCTAATAAAAATGTTGAATTGTCGTTAAACAACAATCACTTACTGGATGTACACTAATTTTGTTTATTTATCATTTAATCAACACTTAACTTGTTTGGCTGGTGTATTCTTCAAAATATTCAATACAACCGCTTATTCACTTCATTTTTTGTTAATGAATTGTCACTGAGCAATGACCTGAAAATAGAAAAACCCGTTTGAAATCAAAATTTGCAATATAATGGGACAGCTTTGTTAAAAAGAAATCACAGATGGATTTCTTATGCAGTTTTCACTATATGAACCATTAAGAGGCTTTGGTTGTCGCGATGTATATTCCAGATATCCCTCTACTTCGGCGTATAACTATTATTTACATTTGGAAAAATAAACAATTGGCACATTGATTTAACAGGAAGCCTGTCATTTGTGCAGGACAGATCAAACTCACAAATCGCCACAATAATAAATTCTTTCCACAGTATTGACAGCTTGCAGCAGTTAGTTGTCAGGTGTATGGCAAATGCATCATCTCTCGCTTTTCTATTGGTAATCAATCTAAATTACCACCATAAGCCTGTCCATGTACGTAGCTCTTTTGTATCTAAAATATATATTGTTTTGCAGAATGGGATCCGTCGTGGTCGTGACAGTATGGTAGTTGGATTTACAACTTCATATGCAATCAGTGGTTATCAAGACTTATTTATGAGTTCGAATCCCACTCACAACGAGGGGTACTCAATACAACATTATGCGATACAGTTTGCCCGTGACTTCCGGCAGGTGGTCGGTAGATTTCTCTGTGGTTTCCTCCAACAATAAAACTGACCTCCTTGATATAACTGAAATATTGTTAAAAGGGACGACAAACACCATAACCTCTCTTTGCAAACTTGTTCTCGTCATAATTATGTGGCAAATACTACTCACCTAGGTCAAAGAACAAAAACAACCAATCAATAAACATATAAATTTCTAACTAAATGTCAGTGATGAGAATAATGTGATTATAAAAATATGGTTTAGTTTATGATGTTTAAAGCAACTTTCAACAATAATTATAAAAAGAGATGCCGTTATCAGTTAATGTTATAACTTCATTCTATGATTATATCATGAAACGTTAATCCGGATTAAGCCAGTAGAATGTGGTTTAAGCCTCATTCCATTCTTGTCTGACATACTATCGGCAATATTCTGACTTATCTAAATGGAAGGCCACAAATTACATTTTCACAACTGGATTAACTTCATTTCCACGGAAATTGTTTAAACTGAATTTATCTGCATCTGATTAGACTAAATCTGAAACTGTCATTCAAGTTTTAGATGGCGTAATAATGATTTCTTTGGTTGCAGAAAGCAATGAATTCTAATTTTCAAACTTTTGGTTTTATTTGTAAGCTATATCAGAACGAGACAAAAAGTATTTTGATGAGATGTTGCCTGGTTTGCACTGAAGCAACACACTTAGAAATTTAAAGTGCTACATGTACATGTAACTCCTTGAATTGCATTTTGTCTTGTGTTGCATTTCAGTTTCTCATAAAAGGTTCGGAGAGGTTAAGGATCAAATGATATTTGCACACAAACAATAAGACAATGAAACAAAAGAAAAGACAGCAAATCCCGACAATACATCCTTATGACAGGAATCAAAGGTATTGTACGACCAATAAAATGAAATGACTAATTACATGCGCGTGCAATATGCTATACTGCCCGGGACAACTTTTGCAATATATATTTGATATTAAACTTTATATTAAATATAAATTATTGTCAAATTTATCTTATTTTTCGATGTTTATTTGAGTATACGTAGTGCATTTCGTCAAAACAAAAATGTAATAAACTTTCAGTACTAAAATACTGAAGGACATAAATCCAAATTGAAGCATGTTATGTAATTTTAAACGGAATATTCGGTAGATTTGGATGTAATTGAATTTTAATCAAATGTCATTTCAGATTGGGGATAAATTAAGAGGAACAACCATATTTTGTTACTTATTAAGCATGTACAAAAAATGTTTTAATGTTATTGATATTTGAATTCAGTTTGTACTTTAACATATACTCCACATCACGTCACGTACACCTATTGTTGTTTTTGCTGGTAAAATATGGTGGCATTCCGAGTCACCAAGAATGGTTGTGTTGTATAATCAGATGATTCTGCAGCCCTAAATGAATGTGCCCATCTTATAAACACTATTTCGCACACACACTGTAGAGAACATCTTGCTTTTGTCACTGAGAAACTGGAACCAGTGAAATTGTTAAATGCCATTTCACTTTCATGTACTTCATTAGCGTTTCTGCTTGTAGCATTTTCTTCTGGTGTGGTTTCGCCGTTTTTGTATACTATGATGAAGCCTGCACATTCGGTAGGATGAAGTCAGAGAGAGGAATAATTACACCATGTCGAAAATCGCTATGTTAAAGCGAATAAATGATTAGAAATAACCCCATATAACATTAACACATCAAATATGATAAACGCGGAAAATTTCGATTGCAATGACTGGTTTACTTCATAGAAACTCTATGTTCGTTAAAGATAAGACAAAGTACTATTGGTACCAGATAAACCATCTTCAACAATACTATATTTACTACTGTAAACATATTTTATCTGGTACCAATAAACAATTGGATAAATCACAATTTTCTCAACTTATAAACGTCTTCTTCTTCACATAATAATGTAGTGGAACCTCTGATAAACAACCACAAAAAAAGACATGAAAAATTGCATTAAGAAAACGTTGGAGATGCCAAAAGGGTATTCCGAAATCATAAATCGAAGGACATACAAGACAATGGCCACAAGAAAAAGGAGTAGATCTACCACATTCCACCTATTCGAACCCATTAATCATTACACCGTAAATACATAGCTTATTCATGTATGATTGATTGATTTCTGGTGTTTAAGGCCACTTTCAGCAATATTTCAGCTATATCATGGCCAGTTTTAGTGGTGGAAGAAGCTGGAGTATCCGTTAAAACCACCGACCATTGACAAGCAACTGTTAAGCTTTATCACTAGCGGCTGCGAGTCGAGTGCACCTTTTGTTTAAATCTACAAAGCTGGGCGCGAACTCACGCCGCATTGGTGATAGGCTTGTATGAGTTGCTAGGTAATCCAACTACCTAAATCAGTGAGCCACCCGGGCCCTCAAACATTTACAAGGTTGAAAGATGATCTATAAGTGTGAGGAACTACAAATAGAATAAAACAATATATGCAAAAATGGGATAGGCATTTTGATAGTCTAACGTCAAGTATTGCAGTTATATTCGTGGCAAGAACATGTCTACAAACAATACGTAGTAAACTATTGAGATGTACCAACAGGGAGATATTTATATTGCCACAGAAGATCAAAATAAAATATAAAATGCCTTGCAACGGCCACTCATAACACACGCTTTCTCATTAGCGATTACAATAATATTAAATAATTCAATTTAAAATACAATTTCACATGGTTTTGGTTCAAATGTGACCCCTCCCCAAAATGGGAATCTCAGGGTTATAGAAATAGGTTCTAATTCCAGAATTCCAGAAAGAAACGTTCCTTTTAGGTAAGCCTTGTAGCAGCGTCTTATCAAAAACAGTTTGATCGGAGTATTCTTTTGGTGCTTGTTGAATGTAAAACTATAACAATTACGATTGGAAATTCCATTGTTACTTATGATAACAGAAACAGAACAGCCACCGCAGTACAATACAAGTGCCGTTTTGTTACCAGATTCATTGATTCTAATATGACGTCCCGTATTCGGTATGCAAAAAAAAAAAGTCGAACAGCAAACTCATTCATGGCGTCACTGGTAAAACCACGGGTCACGTGATTCGAATTTGAAATGTTGAAATTTTCGGCGGTCATGAAAATTGTTGAACAAAGACCTCGTTTATTTATACCGTATAAAATATCGAAACATCTTATATTGTTTTCTTTTCAGCAATAATTACCTCCACGATTTGTTTATTAGGTTTGTGTTAAAACGGCAGATTATTATTAAAATGTTGAAGATTTATAGAGTGACCCCCTCGATGGAATGTCACCATCACATTGAAATAAAATGCAAATATATTAAGTTTGCAGAAGAGTGACGATTCCAAACTTCACACTGCGAAAGGTTATATATTTAGTTAACGAAATGTTTCTCTGGTACATGTTTTTATTCATTAATATGAATTTGTGTCAGCTTTTAGTGCCGAAAAACTGTCGGTCAAGAATGATAACTCCGTACCATGGCATTGAAATAAAATGCAAATATATTAAGTTTGCAGTATTGTGACATTCCCAAACTTCACATTGCGCTAGGTTATATATTTATTAAACGAAATGTTTTAAAAATTCTCGTATTTTAACTTTTTAATGAATTACCCTTTTATAATAACTTATTAAATAATTTTACCATATAAAATAACTCTTTTATGCATTTCCTTTAATATCTTAATTTACCATTATAGATCTTTTCAAAATGTCTATCCAATTTTTAATTGAAACCACTTGCAGACTGTATATATATTTACAATATATTTTTAATACATGTAAAAGCATGTCTAGTTTTGTTACTTAGTAATATTAAAATAGTATACTTTCTTGTATTTTCTAATACATTTGACGGCAAAATAGCCATATGACACTTGTGCGACTATTTTGCCTGATCCGGCAAAATAGTCCATAGGCTATTTTACCGGATCCGGCAAAATAGCCCCCAATGACTTAAAACACGCTATGCACAAATGTTAATGCCGATGCTGGCTGCTATTTTAATAGCATATGCATATAATTAATAATTATACAACAACAAATTTTGGAATATACAAACATTTATAAATGGTAACTACCTATATCCCCCCTTTTGTATTGGGAAATATAAAAAAAAATAATCAACCAAAACCATTGGTTTTCGAAAAACTATTGTGAAGTCATTTCTGGATAGATTTTAACAAATTTTACACCAAAACTTCCAGAATTGTCAATATTTTGATTATGTTGTTATGGTTTTTTTTTTATTTGTACAAAATTTAAACACAATAAATGAAAATTAACTTTGATTTTCCTATATATTTCAACTAAAAATAAATCCAAAAAATTAACAATCATGGAAAATTATACAAATAAAAACCACTCATATAAAGATAATGAGCAAATAAAAAGACAAAATATAGACAATTCAGAATGTTTTGGTGTAAAATTTGTTAAAATCTATCCAGAAATGATTTCACAATAATTTTTTGAAAAAAATATGGTTTTGGTTGATTATAAAGGGATTTTTTTTACATTTCCCAATACTTTGACAGATGACTGTACATAGTTTTCAAGTGCATTTCTTTTCCATAAACTATTAACAGAGTAAAAAGTTCATAGATTTTATGAAAGTTGAACAAATCCTATAAAGTACATTGAATTATTAATTTAATAGAAACTGAGATTAAAAAAAAGTATGTGCAAAGGATTCATCACCCTTATCCTTGAAATCTTCCAAGCTTAAATGGAGAATTTATTTCCTCTATAATGGGAGAGTGTTCACCAATTTTGTCTTCTGGTTCTTTCAGTGATTTAATTAATGCTGTTTTGTCAACTAAATCTTCAAATTTTCAATTGTACAAATCTGACAAAAATAAAGCTTTGTTGGATAAAAACTCACTGACTACAAATTCTAAAAAAAACAGGATAAAAACAGTAGAACGGTCAAGATTGTTAGAGTCTACATCGCAATATTCCATCTGATCAAACTGTGAAAACATTTAGTTAACTGGTAGTCATCAGTTTTTGAAAGTTCATTTAGAGAATCATCAGACCTCACAAGTTTGTTAAAATTTTTATAACATGTAAGGCATGCAGACACATCTTTTTCAACCTTCAGTTTCTGATTCAAATACATACTGAACAAATAAATTTTTAACATAGGTATAATGACTGATCTTTTATTTGATGTGGTCTTATATATAGAATGACTGCAAAGTTTCATAATTTTTATACTTCTGATAATGTGGTGTACACAAATTTACTTCTAAAATGTCTCTGTCTTGACTCGCATGTTCTAAATGAAAGCAAGAGTTAAACATGTGTACATAAACAGTAGTCTTATGGTCTGCCAATTTTTCACACATTTGCTTTTCTTGAAAATAACATGTATTTTGATTAGTCCTATAACATATGACTTCACATTCCATGTTCATATTTTACGTTTTTATTGGGATTTTTTTCAATTTTTATTTTATGCAGAATGCGAAGCAAATAAAAAACAAATAGAAAATATCGCCACCCGAGGTACTATGTGATAGGACTCGTATTTTGATCTGAAGTACATGTATGTTTTTCATACTGACTTGCAGAGACCTGTTCTAACTCAGATTTGTCAATTTCAAATGAAACATGAAACTCTGTTCCAGTGTCAGTAGTACTACATTATGCCCCATCTACACTTTCAACTTTGAATTGTTTTTGCTGGCCCTTTTGCATCCTCCTTATCCTGCTTCATTGCATTATGAAGTCTCATGTCGCATCTGCGACAAATGCAGTCATCATCTGCATAACTGTATTTTCTTTTTACATATTCATAGAAAACTGTGCGTTTTGGATCTTTCTTCTTTTGAACTAAATGAACATAACGAAATGATAGGTTCATTACAATGAACACAGGGCCCAGGGTCCCTGCCACTGTGGGTCTTAGAACAGTTTGTTTATTTTGGGGCATTACTAATACTAGTCAACTATGGTAAAATCACAATCTTGCAAAATACAGAGTTGTTCAATCAATTAAATATCGTGCATGTATATGCAGTTACAAACAGGTAACAAATTTAGCCTACTTTCTATTTATAACACACACACTTGCTGGTTTTTGTTTGAGTCACATTCATTGTGTACCTGTTACACTTAATTCATTTGCAGAAGAAAATCAGGTAAAACTTAAGTCAGCATTCCTAAATATATTTGATAAACTTATTGCCTTTGAAATAATCACCACATTAGATATATACAAGATTAACTGACAGAAAACGAGAAGGGAGTCTAAATGAAGTCTAATGATGAGACGGGGAAAAAAAGGGGGTCGTAAACTGATGTAAACAATGCAGTTTTCTTGTAAACTTTCGGTTAAAATATAAAGATATTAATAAATTTAATAGAAGGCAGACATATGCACACTCCATGGGTGTTTTGAGGGAGAAATGTTCAACAAAATGGACAAATTTTACACTAAAAATAGTAAAACAAAGCGAAAAAAAAAAAAAAAACATGCCTCGTCGAATTTTCTTTCAGGAATGATTTCCGTTCAGGGTGACGGGATTTCCAGTTGAGAGACCATTTTCTATTGCTTGATGATACTATATCACTCCTGTTTCATTAATTTCATGTCTTAATATAGATTTGTGTCAGCTTTTTCATTGGCCGAAAAATGTAAACAAACCGAACCTCGTGTTTTTACACATTCTACAATGCACGATTCGAAACACGTTTTTGATTAATATAAACATCGGTCGCTTGTCTGATATAGCCAGTCATTGCAAACAATATTTAAATATTTTATAGAAATCACGTTTCTATCACATTTTTCTCTATTTAATACTTTATTTCACGTTTATCCTACAACAGTGCGCATGGGCAATTTTGCGGGATTTGTAAAGCGGCACCTAGCGGGAATTGTTTTACAGTTGTCGCCCCCTGATAGCGTGGTTTTAGAATCAATAGCTGTAACGGTCAAATCGTGGGTTTGCTGTTCGACTGACCACTTGCTGGTTTTAACTCGACGGGAGAGAGAGCACCTATTGGCGGTGTTGGAGAGCTGTTTTGAAGCTCTCAACGGTCTTTGCATGCACTAACTCTTCGTCCAGCCGGTTCCAATGTATTACACTTTTGACGAAGAATGAGTTCTTGTATTGCTCAGTATTGCACACAGTATAGTCTCTAGTGCCTTGATATTGTTTTTTTTTATCCTGCAATGGGCATTCTAGTAAGCAAATAACATGTGTCGAATACAGGTGTGCTGTATTTTGTATAATATACAAATACAGCTTCAAGACACGCCACACAACTTANCGGTTCCAATGTATTACACTTTTGACGAAGAATGAGTTCTTGTATTGCTCAGTATTGCACACAGTATAGTCTCTAGTGCCTTGATATTGTTTTTTTTATCCTGCAATGGGCATTCTAGTAAGCAAATAACATGTGTCGAATACAGGTGTGCTGTATTTTGTATAATATACAAATACAGCTTCAAGACACGCCACACAACTTACTTTGGGGCCCACGGAAGGTTTGAGGAATATTTATTTTTCTAAATTAAAAAAAAACACTACCTAACTCCGAAATTGCAGGATAAAAACAATATTAGTGTATTGTAGAAGAATATAGAAAATATTTGTATTCGGCACGGAACTGGGGGAAAATGCTCGGCTAAAACCTCGCATTTTCCTCCCAGTTCCTTAGCCTCATACAAATATTTTCTATTTTCTTCTACAATACACTAATATTGTATATTTGTATCCTGCAATGACAGCATTTACTGACCAATATAGCCCGCCCAATATTTTTTTTGATATTGGTCAGTTATAAATAGAACACAGAATCTACAAATGTATCAGCCATCTTCAAAATGTGAAATCCTACATGTCATATTTACAACAATACACAAAAATAATTAAAAGGCTTACCTTGAAAACTTATTTTAGTTAAATTGTATCAAACTTGAAGCGTACACGAAGCCAAATAACGTCTAATCTTTATGTTTCAAACTGGAAGTCTTCATATGACGTCAATGACGTCATCTTGGTTATGTTCAGTTTGTGAGTGACCTGTCGGAGTTTATACATAGATAATTTCCTAAAAAACAGTGTCTAACCCTATAGTAAACGTTTATTTACGATTTAAAATTACAGGATAAATACAATACATGTGCACTGTCGAAGCATATAGGTAAATATGTGTATTCGGCGCGAAACGCGGGAAAATGCTCGACCAAGCCTAGCCTTTTCCCCCGTTTCTAAGCCTCATACACATATTACCTATATGACTGAACGCAAGATGTTGCGTAGCATAACGTAACGCTAAAAAGCGACGTTTTCAACGTTGTGACGCTTTAAACCAAATGTTGTACCTGCTTCACAAGTGGAACTTAAGTGATACATTTTTGTAAAAAGTACAAACCACTTAAACAACCGAAGCACATATGTATAAGTATTTTAATACATTAAAATTTTCCGTGAGATAGTCGAAATAATATTGTTATCTTTTGGTTTTAAATAGAAAGTTTGTCGTATTTTCGGTATTTAAAAAGAACATTAAAATTTTGTCATTTCTAGATCTAAGGGTACTGTGGTTCCGGTATTTGATTTTCCAAGTTTTCTTCTTTTAATTGACCATATGTTTTGACAAATGTGATCAGATTCCTGGTACAAGCAACGGAAAAAACATTTACGTTTTCGACGCTAACAGGCACAAAATTCACAAAAGTCTTGAAAACGCATTTGACGTCGAAATTGATGAAGTGGACAATCCATTCAGACTTGGCATTTTATTCTGTTCGTGTAATTTTAATATACTCATGATTGGTATTAATGGAATAGAACTAACTGCTTGGCACATACAAATTTCGATGATTTATTTGTGTGCTGCGTTATAAATCGTTAAAATTCCAAGCGACGTTGTTTTTTCATAGTAAAATTAAGAAGTGGACATTTCATTCAGACTGCGTATTTCGCTCAATATTTCTTTATCTTTCAGAAGTCATCTTCAAAATTTCTTGTATTATTTTTTACAATATAGATCTGCATTTCGTTAGTAAGATCAACGATGAAATATGGGGCAATAGTATGGGATCCGTATACTACAAGCGACATCAACAAACTAGAAAGGATCCAACGAAGAGCAGCAAGATTTATAACCGGGGACTATAAGACAAGAGATGAAGGTTCTGTCACCAAGATGCTCAACGACCTAAAGTTAGGGAATCTTCAACTAAGGAGAACAAGCCTAAGACTGGTATTCTTGTACAAGATGGTTGAGGGTTTGGTCCCAGCTATAACTCCTTCTGAATTTCTGGTGAAAAGTAAGCCGAAACGTAAAATCAAGCCAAGACGCTTTGATAACTTTGAAAGTGCCAATAGAGTGAACAATTCCGTTAATATACAATGCATGTGCACTGTCGAAGCATATGACTGAGCGCACGTTACTGCGACGCCGTTTAAATAAACTTAGTTTCTGATTTAATGTGGTTGTTATTAATTTTGATGATGCCATATCTACATAATCTTTATATCATAACAAACTGTAGGATATGAGGAATAATTTTCCGACAATACTTATGAAATATATTGATATTAATTCTGTCGTATCCCACCACGGAATCCCCCTTCCGTCTTAATAACGTCCAGTCAGATGTAACATTTCTGTTACGAATTGATAGTATTTTCGGGCATTTCACGAAAACGCATGCACGGAAATCGCACCAAACCTGCTAAGAAAGTAAACGTCAAAATTCTTCCAACGTAATGTCTCGATGTCCGTTTTCCGTTGAGGTTTTTTGTTTTTATCCGCATGTATTTAAGTCCATTCAATGTGTCAGATACTGAACTGAAATGCTGATCACCAACTTTAAAGGCTTTTCCCGATAAATTTAGGTGAAGTTGAGTAAAAATTTGTGCACTGTTTTGGAGATCTACATTGTAAAAAATAATACAAGAAATTTTGAAGATGACTTCTGAAAGATAAAGAAATATTGAGCGAAATACGCAGTCTGAATGAAATGTCCACTTCTTAATTTTACTAAAAAAAACAACGTTGCTTGGAATTTTAACGATTTATAACGCAGCACACAAATAAATCATCGAAATTTGTATGTGCCAAGCAGTTAGTTCTATTCGAAGGCTACCATTAATACCAATCATGAGTATATTAAAATTACACGAACAGAATAAAATGCCAAGTTTGAATGGATTGTCCACTTCATCAATTTCGACGTCAAATGCGTTTTCAAGACTTTTGTGAATTTTGCGCCTGTTAGCGTCGAAAACGTAAATGGTTTTTCCGTTGCTTGTACCAGGAATCTGATCAAATTTGTCAAAACGTATGGTCAATTAAAAGAAGAAAACTTGGAAAATCAAATACCGGAACCACAGTACCCTTAGATCTAGAAATGACAAAATTGTAATGTTCTTTTTAAATACTGAAAATACGACAAACTTTCTATTTAAAACCAAAAGATAACAATATTATTTCGACTATCTCACGGAAAATTTTAATGTATTAAAATACTTATACATATGTGCTTCGGTTGTTTAAGTGGTTCGTACTTTTTACAAAAATGTATCACTTAAGTTCCACTTGTGAAGCAGGTACAACATTTGGTTTAAAGCGTCACAACGTTGAAAACGTCGCTTTTTAGCGTTACGTTACGCTACGCAACATCTTGCGTTCAGTCATATAGGTAATATGTGTATGAGGCTTAGAAACGGGGGAAAAGGCTAGGCTTGGCCGAGCCTTTTCCCGGGTTTCGCGCCGAATACACATATTTACCTATATGCTTCGACAGTGCACATGTATTGTATTTATCCTGCAGTTTTAAATCGTAGATAAACGTTTACTATAGGATTAGACACTGTTTTTTAGGAAATTATCTATGTATAAACTCCGACAGGTCACTCACAAACTGAACATAACCAAGATGACGTCATTGACATCATATGAAGACTTCCAGTTTGAAACATAAAGATTAGACGTTATTTGGCTTCGTGTACGCTTCAAGTTTGATACAATTTAATTAAAATAAGTTTTCAAGGTAAGCCTTTTAATTATATTTGTGTATTGTTGTAAATATGACATATAGGATTTCACATTTTCAAGATGGCTGATACATTTGTAGATTCTGTGTTCTATTTATAACTGACCAATATCAAAAAAAAAATATTGGGCAAGCTATATTGGTCAGTAAATGCTGTCATTGCAGGATACAAATATACAATATTAGTGTATTGTAGAAGAATATAGAAAATATTTGTATGAGGCTAAGGAACTGGGAGGAAAATGCGAGGTTTTAGCCGAGCATTTTCCCCCAGTTCCGTGCCGAATACAAATATTTTCTATATTCTTCTACAAT
>MJUT01037488.1:258297-272040 GCA_002080005.1 Gigantidas platifrons
CCCACCTAGGCACTTAAGTCAGTTAAAGACCTTGGCAATACCTTTGACTAAGCCAAAAGTGGGTAAGAACTTTGCCGTCCTTCGATATGTTTTATGGCCTATTAATTGGGGCACTCCCCCCAATCAAAATATCAAAGAAGGTTTTTAACATCCCGCTGTGGGCTTCAGGTAGATTATCCAACCTAGGCACTTCAGTCAGTTAAAGGCCTTGGCAATACCTTTGTCTATGCCAAAAGTGGGTAAGAACTTTGCCGTCCTTCGATATTTTTATGGCCAATTAATGGAGGCACCCCCCCAAAACAAAATCCAAATATCAAAGTTGGTCTTTAACTCCCTGCTGTGAGCTTGAGGTGCATTATCCCACTTAGGCACTTAAGTCATTTAAAAACCTTGGCAATACCTTTGTCTAAGCCAAACGTAGGAAAGAAATTTTCCGTCCTTCGATATTTTTATGGCCTATTAATGGGGGCACCCTCCCCCAATCAATATATCAAAGTTGGTTTTTAACACCCTGCTGTGGGCTTGAGGTGCATTATCCCACCTAGACACTTAAGTCAGTTAAAGACCTTGGAAATACCTTTGTCTAAGCCAAAAGTGGGAAAGAACTTTACAGTCCTTCGATATTTTTATGGCCATTTAATGGGAGCACCCCCCCCAAATCAAAATATCAAAGTTGGTCTTTAACACCCTGCTGTGGGCTTGAGGTGCATTATCCCACCTAGGCACTTAAGTCAGTTAAAGACATTGGCAATACCTTTGACTAAGCCAAAAGTGGGAAAGAACTTTAACGTCCTTCGATATGTTTTATGGCCTATTAATGGAGGCACCCGCCCAAAACAAAATCCAAATATCAAAGTTGGTCTTTAACTCCCTGCTGTGGTCTTGAGGTGCATTATCCCACCTAGGCACTTAAGTCAGTTAAAGACCTTGGCAATACCTTTGACTAAGCCAAAAGTGGGAAAGAACTTTGCCGTCCTTCGATATGTTTTATGACCTATTAATGGGGGCACTCCCCCCAATCAAAATATCAAAGTAGGTTTTTAACATCCTGCTGTGGGCTTCAGGTACATTATCCCACCTAGGCACTTCAGTCAGTTAAAGGCCTTGGCAATACCTTTGTCTATGCCAAAAGTGGGTAAGAACTTTGCCGTCCTTCGATATTTTGATGGCCAATTAATGGAGGCACCCCCCAAAACAAAATCCAAATATCAAAGTTGGCCTTTAACTCCCTGCTGTGGGCTTGAGGTGCATTATCCCACCTAGGCACTTAAGTCATTTAAAAACATTGGCAATACCTTTGTCTAAGCCAAAAGTAGGAAAGAAATTTTCCGTCCTCCGATATTTTTATGGCCTATTAATGGGGGCACCCTCCCCCAATCAATATATCAAAGTTGGTCTTTAACACCCTGATGTGGGCTTGAGGTGCATTATCCCACCTAGACACTTAAGTCAGTTAAAGACCTTGGAAATACCTTTGTCTAAGCCAAAAGTGGGAAAGAACTTTACAGTCCTTCGATATTTTTATGGCCATTTAATGGCAGCACCCCCCCCNCCCCCCCCAAATCAAAATATCAAAGTTGGTCTTTAACACCCTGCTGTGGGCTTGAGGTGCATTATCCCACCTAGGCACTTAAGTCAGTTAAAGACCTTGGCAATACCTTTGACTAAGCCAAAAGTGGGTAAGAACTTTGCCGTCCTTCGATATGTTTTATGGCCTATTAATGGGGGCACTCCCCCCAATCAAAATATCAAAGAAGGTTTTTAACATCCCGCTGTGGGCTTCAGGTACATTATCCCACCTAGGCACTTCAGTCAGTTAAAGGCCTTGGCAATACCTTTGTCTATGCCAAAAGTGGGTAAGAACTTTGCCGTCCTTCGATATTTTTATGGCCAATTAATGGAGGCACCCCCCCAAAACAAAATCCAAATATCAAAGTTGGTCTTTAACTCCCTGCTGTGAGCTTGAGGTGCATTATCCCACTTAGGCACTTAAGTCATTTAAAAACCTTGGCAATACCTTTGTCTAAGCCAAACGTAGGAAAGAAATTTTCCGTCCTTCCATATTTTTATGGCCTATTAATGGGGGCACCCTCCCCCAATCAATATATCAAAGTTGGTTTTTAACACCCTGCTGTGGGCTTGAGGTGCATTATCCCACCTAGGCACTTAAGTCATTTAAAGACCTTGGCAATACCTTTGTCTAAGCCAAACGTAGGAAAGAAATTTTCCGTCCTTCGATATTTTTATGGCCTATTAATGGGGGCACCCTCCCACAATCAATATATCAAAGTTGGTGTTTAACACCCTGCTGTGGGCTTGAGGTGCATTATCCCACCTAGGCACTTAAGTCAGTCAAAGAACTTGGTAATACCTTTGTCTAAGCCAAAAGTGGAAAAGAACTTTGCCGTCCTTCGATATTTTTATGGCCAATTAATGGGGTCACCCCCTCCAAAAAAAAGTCAAAATATCGAGGCTGGTCTTTAACACCCTGCTGTGGGCTTGGGGTGCATTATCCCACCTAGGCACTTACGTCAGTTAAAGACATTCGCAATATCTTTGTCTAAACCAAAAGTGGGAGAGAACTTTGCCGTCTTTCAATATTTGTATGGCCTATTAATGGGGGCACTCCCCCAATCAAAATATCAAAGTTTGACTTGAACACCCTGCTGAGGGCTTGAGGTACATTATTCCACCTAGGCACTTAAATCAGTTAAAGACCTTGGCAATACCTTTGTCTAAGCCAAAAGTGGGAAAGAACTTTGCCCTCTTTCGATATTTTTATGGCCTATTAATGGGGGCACCCTCCCCACCATTCAATATATCAAAGTTGTTCTTTAACACCCTGCTGTGGGCTTGAGGTGTATTATCCCACCTAGGCACTTAAATCAATTAAAGACATTGACAAGACCTTTCTTTAACCCAAAAGTGGGAAAGAACTTTGCCGTCCCTCAAAATTTTTATGGCCAATTAATG
This sequence comes from Gigantidas platifrons, assembly GCA_002080005.1. Classification (NCBI taxonomy): domain Eukaryota; kingdom Metazoa; phylum Mollusca; class Bivalvia; order Mytilida; family Modiolidae; genus Gigantidas; species Gigantidas platifrons. The sequence continues at coordinate 261,271 of MJUT01037488.1, forward strand.
GGGGCACCCACCCTCCAAGAAAAAATCCAAATATCGAAGCTGGTCTTTAACACCCTGCTGTGGGCTTGAAGTGCATTATCCCACCTAGGCACTTAAGTTAGTTAAATACCTTGGCAATATCTTTGACTCTGTCAAAAGTGGGAAAGACCTTTGCCGTCCTTCGATATTTTTATGGCCTATTAATGGGGGCACTCCCCCCGATGAAAATATCAAAGTTGGTTTTTAAAACCCTGCTGAGGGCTTGAGGTGCATTATCTCACCTAGACACTTAAGTCAGTTAAAGACCTTGGCAATACCTTTGTCTAAGCAAAAAGTGGGAAAGAACTTTGCCTTCCTTGCATAGGTTTATGGCCAATTAATGGGGGCACCTCCCCAAAAAAAAATCAAAATATCAAAGTTGGTCTTTAACACCCTACTGTGGACTTGAGGTGCATTATCCCACCTAGGAACTTAAATCAGTTAAAGACCTTGGCAATACCTTTGCTTAATCCAAAAGTGGGAAAGAACTTTGCCGTCCTTCGATATTTTTATGGCCAATTAATGGAGGCACCCGCCCCCAAAATCAAAATATCAAAGTTGATCTTTAACACCCTGCTTTGGGCTTGAGGTGCATTATCCCACCTAGGCACTTAAATCAATTAAAGACCTTGGCAATACCTTTGTTTAACCCAAAAGTGGGAAAGAACGTTGTCGTCCTTCGATATTTGTATGGCCAATTAATGGGGGCACCCCCTCCAAAAAAGTCAAAATATCGAAGCTGGTCTTTAACACCCTGCTGTTGGCTTGAGGTGCATTATCCCACCTAGGCACTTACGTCAGTTAAAGACCTTTACAATACCTTTGTCTAACCCAAAAGTGGGAGAGAACTTTGCCGTCTTTCAATATTTGTATGGCCTATTAATGGGGGCACTCCCACGATCAAAATATCAAAGTTTGTCTTTAACATCCTGCTGTGGTCTTCATGTGCATTATCCCACCTAGGCACTTCAGTCAGTTAAATGCCTTGGCAATACCTTTGTCTATGCCAAAAGTGGGTAAGAACTTTACGTCCCTCGATATTGTTATGGCCAATTAATGGAGGCACCCCCCCAAAACTAAATCCAGATATCAAAGTTGGCTTTTAACTCCCTGCTGCGGGCTTGAGGTGCATTATCCCACCTAGGCACTTAAGTCATTTAAAGACCTTGGCAATACCTTTGACTAAGCCAAAAGTGGGAAAGAACTTTGCCGTCCTTCGATATTTTGTATGGCCAATTAATGGGGGCACCCCCCCAAAACAAAATCCAAATATCGAAGCTGGTCTTTAACACCCTGCTGAGGACTTGAGGTGCATTATTCCACCTAGGCACTTAAATCAGTTAAAGACCTTGGCAATACCTTTGTCTAAGCCAAAAGTGGGAAAGAACTTTGTCATCTTTCGAAATGTTTATGGCCTATTAATGGGGGCACCCTCCCCCATTCAATATATCAAAGTTGTTATTTAACACCCTGCTGTGGGCTTGAGCTGCATTATCCCACCTAGGCACTTAAATCAATTAAAGACCTTGACAAGACCTTTCTTTTACCCAAAAGTGGGAAAGAACTTTGTCGTCCTTTGATATGTTTATGGCCAATTAATGGGGGCACCTCCCCAAAAAAAATCAAAATATCAAGTTGGTCTTTAACACCCTACTGTGGACATGAGGTGCATTATCCCACCTAGGAACTTAAATCAGTTAAAGACCTTGGCAATACCTTTGCTTAATCCAAAATTGGGAAAGAACTTTGCCGTCTTTCGATATTTTTATGGCCAATTAATGGGGGCACTAGCCCCCAAAATCAAAATATCAAAGTTCGTCTTTAACACCCTGCTGTGGGCTTGAGGTGCATTATCCCACCTAGGCACTTAAGTCAGTTAAAGACCATGGCAATACCTTTGTCTAAGCCAAAAGTGGGAAAGAACTTTGCCGTCCTTCGATATTTTTATGGCCTATTAATGGGGACTCCCTCCCCCAATCAATATATCAAAGTTGGTATTTAACACCCTGCCGTGAGCTTGAAGTGCATTATCCCACCTAGGCACTTAAGTCAGTTAAATAACTTGGCAATATCTTTGACTCTGTCAAAAGTGGGAAAGAACTTTGCCGTCCTTCGATATTTTTATGGCCAATTAATGGTGGCACCCCCTCCAAAAAAAAATCCAAATATCGAAGCTGGTCTTTAACACCCTGTTGTGGGCTTGAAGTGCATTATCCCACCTAGGCACTTAAGTCAGTTAAAGACCTTGGCAATATCTTTGTCTAAGCCAAAAGTAGGAAAGAACTTTGCCGTCCTTCGATATTTTTACGGCCTATTAATGGGGGCACCCCCAAAAGAATCCAAATATCAAAGTTGGTTTTTAACACCCTGCTGTGGGCTTGAGATGCATTATCCCACCTAGGCACTTCAGTCAGTTAAAGACCATGGCAATACCTTTGCTTATGCCAAAAGTGGGTAAGAAATTTGCCGTCCTTCGATATTTTAAGGGCCAATTAATGGGGGCACCCCTTCCAAAGAAAAATCAAAATATCAAAGTTAGTCTTTAACACCCTGCTGTGGGCTTGAGGTGCATTATCCCACCTATGCACTTAAGTCAGTTAAAGACCTTGGCAACACCTTTGTCTCAGCCAAAAGTGGGAGAGAACTTTGCCGTCTTTCAATATTTTATGGCCTATTAATGGGGGCACTCCCCCCGATCAAAATCTCAAAGTTGGTCTTTAACACCCTGCTCTGGGTTTGAGGTACATTATCCCACCTAAGCACTTAAGTCAGTTAAAGGCCCGGGAAATACCTATGACTTAAACCCCAAGTGGGAAAGAACTTTGTCGTCATTCGATATTTGTTCATGGGTTAATTATAGGGTTCCCCCAAATATCGGGACAGCTCAAGGCATATTTCGGGGGGGGGGCAAAGGGGAGTGGGCCATTGCGCATGCGTGACTGGAAGTGACGTCACCGGAAGCGACCCTGACCGGAAATGACGTCACATGGAGTCGCTTGACCGGAAGTGACCTTATAAACAGAAGTATGTTCTGCGCATGCCCAGAAGTGTATTCCGCCCTTTTTTCTTACTATAGTAGTTGTACAAAATGTACCATTAAGCATGATCGGAAGTAGCATGGCTACCGGATGTGACGTGACCGAAAGTGACGTCACGGGAAGTGATGTCATCAGACGGAAAATGGATGATTCCCCTTAGGGTGTGATCTTATTTGTTCGAGGTGTTGTGTAGTACTCCAATTGTGTTTTCTATTACGTCCGCGTTCTCACTGTGGTATTTCTACTAAATAACCTAAGAGTCAAATGAATGAAATGGTATATTTGATCCCCTATGTCACCCAATAGAAGGTCACTCTGCATTTATCCAGGCTTGTGACTGGCTCTATATAGAGGTTGCATTAACCTTTTTTTTTTCTTTTTCATTTTTCATAACACATGTTTAACAAGTAACGACACGCATTTCTGTACAATGTCCGTCGCTTCCACGGGATTTTCTAAGAGCCTGGTGACGTCTGTCATGCTATGTCCTGCACATCGATGAATAAGGTAAAAAATGCAATGCAGTCTGCACACGATATATCCTTCTTCTTGTACTCGAATGGTATTGTAAGTCCAATGAAGGCAATTTTTGTTCATGAAATTGACATAAGCGGATTCGTGCGGTGGACATCCGGTTGGATCGTAGTATTCCCCTCGTGAGTTGGCGTCGATGTATATAGCGACCTAGTGAGTGTTGTCCCCGTCGATGGTCTGGATCTGTATTTCCAAGGGCCGAAGGTACGTTTAATAATCTGGGTAATCTGTTTCTGGCATAGACCCCCTTAAACACCGGTCTGGAGTGGGGATGTTTTTTCAATATAGCGTATTCATTATGCACTGTAGTCAAACAAGACTTGTCTATTTCTACCGATTTCGATCACGTTGTCAAATTCTGCATACAGGACGACGTTGATGGTCCCTGCCAGGGCTTCGACGAAATGAATCTCCACACATAAATTGCCCTGTTTTATCAGGTGAAACGTTCCCACTTCCGACATATCCGGAGTGAGATCGAATCCAAATAAGGTGTTTCCTTTAGCGTATTCCTCTCTGGAGATGGTATTTCCTTCGTCTTGATACGTCTTTCCCGTACTGGTATAGAGTCCCATATAACTGAGAATATAACCTGCGTTTTCAAAGTCGGATTGTAACGGTGTGGCGGGAATCTGTCGTCCTTTTATAGCTCGTTTTCCTGGGGGTCCTACCGTGTCCATACCTTTCTGTGGTAAATTTTGTCCTGTTGATTTCAATCGTGATTTTGCTACCTGTTTGATATTTCTTCCTTGTACGACATCTTCGGCAATATTTAATCCCGTTTTTAAAGCCTCGCGTTCTAGGGCCTTTGCTCCCTTTTTCAACAAAGACATGGCTGCTTTAATGAGTCCTCCAAAGATACTGCCAAGTCCATGTCCTCTTTGATATCGTCTTCCTGCAAATACGGATATCCTTTTCCAGCTTGGTGTATGTGCTAATCGTGGTAAGCTTTCGTATTGTAACGATGAGTTGGTTTCATTCTAGAGATAATTATTTTCGCTTTCTACAGTGAAGTGTCACCACCACTTGCCGTCTTTCGAATGGCACTATAGAGCCCGTGTCGTCCCTTATATCTATTTCCACGGTCTGAAATCGTCGTTGCAACAGGGGACAGTACTATATCGGATAAAACACTCTGGTGATCATTTCTCCGTCTCTTCCTTCCACCGGTACGATTCTCAATAACGGTACTTGGGCATCTCCCACCATTCTCGGTTCCACCAAGGGACAATACACGTACAGATAATTTAATCCTTTCTTGACGTCCGCTACCCAATCTGAAACATACTCCCCCGCCTGGAATATACCGAGTAGCTTGTCTGAATGCTAACATGGATTGTAATAAAGGACCGATGATGACTTGACAATCTTTTTTCACTTTCATACCGTATCGATTTTATGATTGATTGCGTTGAAACCCATGTTGAATTTATTCTTGAGTTCCTTTCTGTGCTTTTTCCCCTCGATGGGGAATCCTTTTGGCCGAGGAATAGTACCCATCCGCTAACAAGACCATATGTTATTGTAGTTCTGACTCCTTGTAAAAGTGAACCTTCAACTAGGCTTTGTTATTCTTGACGTTATACCAACTGTGAGGATACTGTATCTCTGCCAATCAGATTTCCCAGACTCCGTCCAGAACCGTTATTTTCGGCAATTTCGTCGTGTAATGAGTCCACGTATTGTTCGGAAAGTAATTCATGGAACTGTTACTATGCAGAGTCAGGTAAAATATGCTTCGTCTTGGTCGTGGCGTTAGGTAACAGGTATCCCAGACAACTGCTCAACAAGGCCGTCCACAAGGTATTGCTCTCCGATTCGACCGTCAAGTTGTAAATGCAGACTACGATAACCGTGTACAGGATGAGTACCTGACACAAAAATGAGACCTCCGAACGTGGAGTCTTCTTTCCACAAGTCACCCAATACGAAGCACTGTCCGTGTCACTCGGTGCCATTCGCAAGCCTGACACTTCAAACCGCGACGCCTCGCTTTTGTAGGTCCTGTTTAAAGATCCAGCTGTTGAAGGACTCTGGATAGCCGAGCCACTTGACTAAATACTGAACCCTTCGTCCCTTTTTTCAATCTTGTATACGTCGTTTATCTTAATGACTTTCTGTAATTCTTCGGCATAGAATGTTTCTTCCAGAATTTCACCGTGGTCGTCTTTGACTAAGTATACCTGGGGTCTGGTTTCGATACATTTCACTACCGTAAGCAATTATTCAGTCCAGTTGGGTAAATATCCTTTCTTGAGCGTACTCTTGGCTTTGCTGAGTCGCACTCTATCTCCGGGAGAAAATTTTCACGATTTTTTTGGGTCCCTTTCTTCCATATAGCCTCTTGGACACCGTTGTTTGGTTAGCCCACGTGACTTCTGCAGGTGGTATGCCTATGGTTCTGTGAACGATGTGGTTATAAGATGTGACCATCTCTGATAGAACGTCTACGTATGTTAGGGATTATCTGTGTGTGAAATACTTCCACATCTTGGTTTTCAATGTTCTGCTAAAACGTTCAACGATACTGGTTCGTTGTAAGCGGTAAAGAAGTGCACATCGTGTTCTTTGAGAAACTTTTGAAATACTCGGTGTGTAAATTCAGTTCCTCAGTCAGTTTGTAAACGTATCGGACGCCGCCCCGATTTGAAAATTACCTGAAACGCATCTTTTAAAGTCTTCCCCGTCTTGTCTTTCAATGGAAGGACCCATGCCTATCGGGATAACATGTCAACAAGTACTTGAATCCTTTGTTGTAAGAAGACAATTTTGCCAGATCCACTAAATCCGCCTGCCACTGGGAAATCGTCGTCTAGTTGGTTTATGCAAAGTGTGCGTGTCCTGAGACTGTAACCATTCTCTGACTTGTTTCTTCCTATAACATTTCGGCTTAAATTTACTCAATCCTCCATAACTGGCGGGAGCTAAAAGGTTGTAATAGGTCGACTCCATGTTTACAACTGCCCGTCGTGATCTCAACCTCCGTTCTAAAAATCGACCCAGCTCTGGACATCTTTCCTTCTGTTTCTTGGTGTTTTTGGGGAGTACGGTCTAATAGGGGAGGGACTCTGTTGTCGTTTGCGAGATATCGGTGTTCTGAGTGATGTATCTCCAGCGATCCTCTTGACCAATCAAATCTTGTGGAGCATTTGCTTCTCATAAGGCTTCTCCGAATGTTTCCGTTCCTTGTGGGTTGAAATATTTCCTTTTGTTCAGCACGTCGTTGACTAATTCTACCACGTTGCTCCCTTGAACGGTTTCTCCATTGTATTTCAATTCTCCTTTCTCGTTCCAGCTAATGTCGGGACTGCTCTTCATCTTTTTCAACATGAGTTGTGCCTTGGCCTTCATTGTTTTTGGTACGCTTTCCAAAATTTCGCTGTCAATCAGGTCCTGTTTCATGGGTTCAGGTGCGACTGCCACGGGTCTGGGTCTGTAATCGTCGTAGACGTTCAAATATCGAGTGAACGATTGGTCGTATAGCTTGAGACGTTCGTCTGCCGACAGGTCTTCTCTTTCTAGTATGGTTTGCATCTTCTTATCCAAGGTGTCCATTACTTTCACGCGTTGTTCCACTGGAGGGCATGGGCGCTCTTGAGTCTGGTGGTATCTATTTGTTAAGGTTAGATCCTTCATTGAAATAATGTAGAGAGCAACGGTGCTACTACAGATGCAATTGGTGCTATTATGGATCCCAAAAATCCACCTTTCTGTAAGATCGGTTTCTTCTTTTTCGTCAGTGCTCTCAATCCGGCTTTATTTCTCTTGAGTTTTGAGTTTTTCTTTCTGCAGTTAAGTTAACGGGACATTGCCTCTTAAAATATCATCGGCACACTCACACAGACAGTAGACGAGACTATGATCGGCTTTGGTTATGAGGTGTTTACGAATACACGGTTTCGTCTTTTGTAAGTATACTATATCACTGCCGTGCTTTTTCAAGCGATGAGATACCATGTTATTCTCTCTGCGTCTGATGCAAGAGTGACAAGAAACGGAATATAACATCCTTTTCATGACTCGACATACGCTTCCTGTTCCTCACCGGGAAAGATGAAGGTTCATAATCTCAGGATATCCGGTGTGTTATGTTTCATATCGATCACCATGTCGCCGTGAGGTCTGGCCGTAGCTCGGGCAAAGGCTTCCAGGAAAAATTGCGTTTTCCTGGGATGCATTTGGTGTGCTAGCGCTATGATCTGCGATACGTCTGTCGGGTTTTTGAATAGAACCATGTAATGGGCAGTGAGACTTATGGTTCTATGGTGTTTTCCTCGATGAAACAGATTCTGAATGATGTACATCACGCTGATGTTTCTGTGATGACTCTTTTTCGAAAACAGTAAAGCCACCCTTTGATCCGTTTCGTCCATGAGATCGTCCAAAATTATCAAATGTTTTTCTCTTGGATCTAAATTATCCAGATCCGGTAAACCTTGTTGAAATTATATCCCTTCTACGGCTCCATACAACGTCTGATATTCACCATAACATCATAAGATGCGATCTGGCTTGGGAGTCATCATGTGTTTGCTATTGTGAACGAACCGTCGGACAAACATCGATTTTCCACTGCCTGTAGGTCCGGCAATTACACTGGTAAACGGATGTACCCATGGCATGAAATGATCGAGATCGTATCCGTCTGGAACCCAAAACAAAAACGGATTATTGGTTTTCAAAATATAATAGAGTATTGCTGCTGCGGCGACTGCGGCATATATCCCTCTGTCAGCGACGGCGATGGCGGCGCATACCCCTAGGTCAGCGGCTCTTATGTTATTTAGTAGAAATACCACAGTCAGAACGCGGACGTGATAGAAAACACCATTGGAGTACTACCCAATACCTCGAACAAATAAGATGACACCCAATAGGGAATCATCCACTTTCGGTCTTATGATGTCACTTCCTGTGACGTCACTTCCCATGACGTCACTTTCGGTCACGTCACATCCGGTAGCCATGCTCCTTCTGGTCATGCGCAATGGTACATTTTGTACTACTACTATAGTAAGAAAAAAAGGGCGGAATGCACTTTCGGGCATGCGCAGAACATACTTCCGTTGATGAGATCGCTTCCGGTCACGCGACTTCATGTGAAGTCATTTCCGGTCAGGGTCGCTTCAGGTGAAGTCTCTTCCAGTCACGCATGCGCAATGGCCCGCTCCCCTTTGCTTCCCCCGAAATATGCCTTGAGCTGTCCCGATATACTACTTTGATATTTGGATTTGGGGGGACCCTATAAATAACCCATGAACAAATATCGAAGGATGGTACAGTTCTTTCCCACTTGGGGTTTAATTCAAAGGTATTACCCGGGTCTTTAACTGATTTAAGTGCATGTGTGGGTTTCTGCACCTCAAGCCGACAGCAGGGTGTCAAATATCAATTTTTCTATTTGACAAAAAATTATGGAAGGGTCTCTATGAATATCCCAAGAAAAATATATCAAGGACGGCAAAGTTCTTGCCCACTTGGGGTTTTACTCAAAGGTATTGCCCGGGCCTTTAATTGACTTACGTGCCTAGGTGAGATAATGCCCCTCAAGCCCACAGTATAGTGTTAAAGACCAACTTTGATATTTGGATTTTGGGAGGATGGTCCCCATGAATAGGACATACAAATATCGAAGGACGGCAAAGTTCTTACCCACTTCTGGCTTAGACAAAGGTATTGCCAAGGTCTTTAATTGACTTAGGTCCCTAAGTGGGATAATGTACCTCAAGCCCACAGCAGGGTGTTAAAGACCAACTTTGATATTTGGAATTGGGGGTGCCCCCATTAATAACCATAAAAATATCGAAGGACGGCAAAATTCTTACCCATTTTTGACTTAGACAAAGGTATTGTCAAGGTCTTTAACTGACTTAAGTGCATAGGTGGGATAATGCACCTCAAGTCCACACCATGGTGTTAAAGACCAACTTTGATATTTGGATTTGGGGGGTTGCCCCAATTAATAGGCCATAAAAATATTGAATAACGGCAAAGTTCTTACCCACTTTTGGCTTAGACAAAGGTATTGCCATGGTCTTTAACTGACTTAAGTGCCTAGGTGGGATAATGCACCTCAAGCCCACATCATGGTGTTAAAGACCAACTTTGATATTTGGATTTGCGGGGTGGGGGGTGCCCCCATTAATAGGCCATAAAAATATCAAAGGACGGCAAATTTCTTACCCAATTTTGGCTTAGACAAAGATATTGCCATGGTCTTTAACTGACTTAAGTGCATAGGTGTGATAATGCACATCAAGCCCACCGCAGGGTGTTAAAGACCAACTTTGATATTTGGAATTGGGGGTGCCCCCATTAATAGCCATAACAATATCGAAGGACGCAAAGATCTTACCCATTTTTGGCTTAGACAAAGGTATTTTCGAGGTCTTTAACTGACTTAAGTGCATATGTGGGATAATGCACCTTAAGCCCACAGCATGGTGTTAAAGACCAACTTTGATATTTGGATTTGCGGGGTGGGTGGTACCCCCATTAATAGGCCATAAAACTATCGAGGGACGGCAAAGTTCTTACCCACTTTTCGATTAGAAAAAGGTATTGCCAAGGTATTTTACTGACTTAAGTGCATAGGTGGGATATTGCACCTCAAGCCCACAGCAGGGTGTTAAAGACCAACTTTAGTATTTGGAATGGAAAGGTGCCCCCATTAATAGGCCATAAAAATATTGAAGGACGGTAAAGTTCTTACCCACTTTTGACTTAGACAAAGGTATTGCCAAGGTCTTTAACTGACTTAAGTGCATAGGTGGGATAATGCACCTCAAGCCCACAGCAGGGTTTTAAAGACCAACTTTGATATTTGGATTTGGGGGGTGCCCCCATTAATAGGCCATAAAAATATCGAAGGACGGCAAAGTTCTTACCCATTTTTGACTTAGACAAAGGTATTTTCAAGGTCTTTAACTGACTTAAGTGCATAGGTGAGATAATGCACCTCAAGCCCACAGCATGGTGTTAAAGACCAACTTTGATATTTGGATTGGGGGGGGTTGCCCCCATTAATAGGCCATAAAAATATTGAATGACAGCAAAGTTCTTACTCACTTTTGGCTTAGACAAAGGTATGTCCTATGTCTTTAACTGACTTAAGTGCCTATGTGGGTTAATGCACCTCAAGCCCACAGCAGGGTGTTAAAGACCAACTTCGATATTTGGA
>MJUT01037488.1:277583-294286 GCA_002080005.1 Gigantidas platifrons
TTAGACAAAGGTATTTTCAAGGTCTTTAACTGACTTAAGTGCATAGGTGGGATAATGCACCTCAAGCCCACAGAAGGGTGTTAAAGACCAACTTTGATATGTGGATTTGCGGGGGGGTTGCCCCCATTAATAGGCCATAAAAATATTGAAGGACGGCATAGTTCTTACCCACTTTTGGCTAGACAAAGGTATTGCCTAGGTCTTTAACTGACTTAAGTGCCTAGGTGGGATAATGAACCTCAAGCCCATAACAGGGTGTTAAAGACCAACATTGACATTTTGATTGGGGGTGTGTCCCCATTAATAGGCCATAAAAATATCGAAGGATGGCAAAGTTCTTTTCCACTTTTTGCTGATACATAGGTATTGCCAAGGTCTTTAACTGACTTAAGTGCCTAGGTGGGATAATGCACCTCAAGCCCACATCAGGGTGTTAAATGACTTGATGGTCGTGCATCGAAATGCCATGCTCTGGGATATTGCGTGGTCTAAAAATAGCAAGGTCATTCGCAGAATTTTCGTATTTATAGGTCATGCATTAAAACCTTGATTAAGGATTCCAATTCAAATAAATGTAGCCCAATGAGTATTATCACATACAATGTATTGTCTTTTTATTCACATGAGTGTCTACTTCGTATTGTAGAAGTGTGTGTGGGGGGTCCAGAAATATTCCCTGTATGCGCAGATGTCGATTCAATGTGTTGATTGTGCATTTACATAAATATATTTCTTATTGGTCGCTAGAAATATTCTAAGTACATTTCCCTTTTATTTATTTGTTTGGTTTTGAGACATATCGCCTTATTGTTCGCTAGCTTAGCGGTCGCTAGAAATTGTTCGCTAGCTTGAGCTTAGTCCTCGATTGCGGTAAATCATGGTTTCGTACCGCCGTCGTGTCAAACCAAAGACTATAACATTGTATAGTTGCTACGTCTCTGCTACGCATGCAGTATTAAGGAGGAAGAGCGAAGGTTTGTTGGCTTGGAATCAGGGTAAATGTGTCCAATTATGGCCACATGTCTATATAGGTTTGGTTTGGTTTTATGGTAGTTATATAATTAACGCCACTTTCAAAAATATTTCAAAATATCATGGCGATCAGTGGAGGAAATTGGAGGACCCGAAGAAATCCCGCCGACCTGCTGCAAGTCACTGACATAATGTTGTACATCTCGCCCTGAGCGGGATTCGAGCTCACAACATCAGTGGCGATATTAACCGATTGCATAGGTAGTTGTAAATCCAACTACCATACGATCACATCTCTACACGCGGACTGTTGTTTCAGTGAGCTATCACTATAAATTAATGATCCAATTAAGTGTGTTGGTCTAATACAAAGTGGACATCTTCATCATCATTTCATTGAACGTATTGTTTTTCTCTCCCTATGATATATAGCTGATATGTTGTAACGACGATAAACTATGATATTGTAGGTATGTCGTTTTGCTTGCAATACTGACTAAGATTATTCCATATTTGCGTTAAACATTGTTTTTATTTCTATTAAGTACATGTATATTGAGCGTTACCAAATAATAAAAGAACCGCCTAGCGCATAAATGCGCGACGTATCCCCCCCCCCCGCACTTACATAATATTTAGTTTTATATATTTCTTGCTTCAAATATTTCCATGTAAGAACCCATCCAAGATAATGATAATTACAAGCCACATGCAAAAAACTATTCAAATCTGTCCATGTTTACTAAAGTTATCGCGTAAACAAGACATAATTCTCAATATTGGTGATTTTTCAACCAAAAAGTAAGATTTCCCCCTAAACCCCTTGCTTCAAATAATTTCATTTCAGAACCAATCTAGGATAATGATAATTACAAGCCACATGCAAAACATTATTCAAATCCATCCATGTTTACTCAAGTTATCGCATAAACAAGGAAGTGTGACGGACGGACAGACGGCCACTATTACTATATCCCTCACCGCTATAGCGGTGAGACTAAAGGAACTAAATTTGATTTGGGGGTAGGGTTATGTGTTAAGTCCACAATATTTCAGTTATATCGCACACCGTACAACCAACTTGTATCGTTTCATTCAAATGCCGTAAGATACGGTCCAAATTTTATATTTGTATAATGGACGCCACAACACAAGGGTAAGCTTTTTTCTTGAATTTTCATGTAAAATTATTCGTATATCTGAATGAGTTTTGATTTAAAAGAAGTCCATAAATATTGCACTACATAGATATTGCACTATATATACAGTTGGTACTTTCTTCATGTTTTTGTCAAATGTGTAATAATTCAAGCCTGTAACGACAAGAAATCCGATCAAAAATTAAAATTTCCGTTTTCCATCGGTTTTTCGTCAAAAGAACAAACTGTTAAGGAAATAAAACTACTGCTACATAAAAGCATGATTAGTTTTCCGTCCTTCCGTGTATAACGCACTCCCCGCAGTGGTATCATAACGATTTTATGGGGGTGATAATCAGTGTTAGGATAAGATACGGTCAAATTCACCTTTATGATACAATCAAGTGTAGTTTGGATCTACAAATTGATACGGTCAAAATTAGAACATGTGGAGCTGAAATTTCACAAAAGCCCCTATTAGTTCTTTGCTTTATTAGCTCAGCTGACCCGAAAGGTCATGTGAGCTATTGCTACCACTGGACGTCCGTCTGTCGTAGCGTTTTGCATTTGAATCAACTCCTCTAAAACCACAGGGCCAATGTAAACCAAAGTTTGGTGGAATGGTCCTTGGGTGGTACCCTTTCAGAATTGTGTCCGACGATCCCCCTCCCACCGACCAAGATGGCTGCCGTAACTAAAAATAGAAAATTTGGCAAAACATCACTTAAAAATTATCTCCTCTGAAACTACTGTGTCAATTGGGCCCACACTGTGGTGGAATGGTCTTTACGTGATCCCCTTTCAGAATTCTGTCCGACGACCCCGGCCGCCAGCCAAGATGCGCGCCATTATTAAAAATAGAAAATTTGATAAACAATTAATTTAAAATGATCTCCTCTGAAACTGCTGGGTCAAATGGGCCCAAACTATGGTGTAATGGTCTTTAGATGATAATGGAGGGTCTATCTCCACCCATTTGGAAACTAGAGGCCCAAAGGGGCTTAAATTGGTATTTTCATACTTTCGGATATAGAACGTTTATTTTTTGTCTGATTTTGATGCAGTTTTTTTTTCTTTAGATTGCTTCTTAAATCATGTTTCAGTCGTATGTCAACGGATTTGACTACAGAATCTTCCATATACTTAGCAATAATTATGGCTTTCCTTTTTTGGGGTCAACTTTGAGCCAGGTGAGCGATTACAGGCTCCTGAGAGCCTCTAGTTGAAATCCTCAGCTGGAAGCAGAAGAATATTGTGTAGACTATCATTTTCATACCGTCGCTAGCAATTATTTTGTCTGGTCTAAAAATGAGAGAACCTTGTTATCTTCGGGTAATATTTTCCCATGTATTAAACTATTTATTATATACTTCCGACATCTGTAGACGTAAACACCGGAAGTTGTTTATTTTATATTTAAACGCACGAGGGGCACCTAATAACCGGTTATTTTCCCGGGGTGTGAAAATATGGACAGTTTACTTCCGGTCATATTGGTTATACAAAAATGCCTTTATTTTAACTAAGTATGTAATAAAGTGCAATATCTATGGGTTTCTTTTAAATCAAAACTCATTCAGATATACGAATAATTCTACATGAAAATTCTAAAAAGAAAAATGTACCCTTGTGTGGTGGCGTCCATTATATAAATATAAATTTTGACCGTATCTTACGGCATTTGACTGAAATGATACAAGTTGGTGGTACGGTGTGTATCGTGGCACTCAATTTTATTGGTGGAGGAAAGCGGAGTACCAGGAGAAAACCACTGACCTGTCGCAAGTCACTTTATCACATGATGTAGTGTCGAGTACACTTCACCTGAGCAGGTTAGATTAAGAAAAATAAAGTAAATTAAATATTAAAGGTATATTGTCTACCACATTTGTATTTTTTCATACCCAAAATTATTGTTGTTTTCCGTACTGACCTTCATAAAAATGGCGAATACGCTACGAAACGTTAAGATTCAAACAATATTAAACAAGCGTGACAATCATGAAGTGTTTGAATCTTAACAGTATGTTCCTTACCTCAAAGCTAAACCCCCGAGAATTCCAAACTTCCGTTTTTACTTTTACTTTCACTTTGAATTTCTGTCATCCGAACAATAATTCCGTTAACGATAGTTTTGGGTCTTTTTTGTGAAAAAAATAACACCAATCGTATATTTTGTAGCATAACTGTTTAATGATAGCTTAAACAAATCATTTATGGACAGTTAAAAATTTTCAAAAATATCGTAGACAATATCCCTTTAATACTAGTAATGTATTATATCTGGTATAGTATTTACTCTTCACAAGAACGAGGATGTTTTTTGTTTTGTTTTTAACGTTGGAGAAAGATAACTTTAATTAACCATGATTTAGAATACGTCTGACTTTTCGTAATCCTATAATAAAGTTTAACATGTAAGATTAATAAGAAATAATACAGCTCGCCATGAATTTTTTATTTGATTTTTGGTGTTTTAACGCCACTTTCAACACTATTTCAGCTATATCATGGCAACCAGTTTTAGCTTAAACATATTTTATTAATTAATAAATATAGTACAATGACATAAATTGTAATATGATACGATACAAATAATTAAAGGGATTCGAAAACAAGTTTAAAAAAAACTTATATTAATTCGTTTCCCTGGTATATCTCTTTACAATAATCAAACTGGTCTCGAAGTTTATACAAATATCAAATTTTAAATTATAAGGAACAATGTTATTCTGAATAGATATAAATGTGAAATTTTCCATTTAGATAGAAGAACTAAGTGACGAAAGAGAAGTGCACAAGAGAGAGAGAGAGAGAGAAAATTAAACAATGAAAGACAGATAGAAAATAATAAGATAAAAGACCTTAAGGGGTGAATCGCTTACTACAGACAATACATTTTTGAACTGCTAAAACAATTCGACGTTTTGGTTGGGTGCAAGTTTGGGTGATCCAAAAAGAAGTATTTCTGTTGTCAGGTTTATGGGTACATTAATAGGATTTATGTACATTTGCCTTTGTACAGTGTATCGTAGACAGTGAAATAAATAATGAGTAGTAGATTCGGTTAAACCACAATTACAGTTAGGCGAGTCGACAATGTTCTTACGGAATAAATGTTGGTTTAGAGAGGAACACTGCATTCGTAATCTGGAATGGAGAATTTGCCCAAGGCGACTACCAGTATAATAATAAAATGTTTTGAAGATATATTTGATTTTAGAGAATACTTCAAGGCTTGAATGGATGGATTTAGTCTAATATTATCTGGTTGTGAGTTCCACAGTCGAACGGAAGATGGAATGAAGGAATTGTAATACTGTGAGGTTCGTGTACGGATAACGGGAAGAGCAGAAGCATTGCGTGTGTTATAATCGTGTATATTTGCAAATGCTTGCGGTACTAAGTTGCTTATATAGTGTGGCGTCAATTTTTTTGTCATTTTGTAAAATTGAACAAGTTTATGTTTTTCTCTTCGATCTTTAAGTTTTTCCCAGCCTGTTTCCTTATAAAGGTTATTAAGTGAAACCAGTCTAGTGCCTCCAGTAACTATTCTGGAAGCTTCTAATTGAACATTTTCAATTTTTTTATTAAGTGAAATACTCATGTTATCCCATATTACATCAGCGTATTCTAATAGGGGTCTGATAAATGTAAAATATATTTTTTCAAGAGTTTTTCGGTCTAATATAAATTTAAATTTTCTTATGATAGTGATCCTCTTGTAAGCTTTTTTTGTTATCATGTTAATGTGTTTTTCCCAAGTCCCGTTGTCTGATATAACTAGTCCAAGATGTTTGTGTTCTGAAACAGTAGAAATGTCATTGCTGTCCATGTAGAGAGGGGAATGGTCCGGTTTGTCGATTTTTCTGGAAATAGTCATGGTTTCCGTTTTTTGAGCATTGAATGTATCCAACCATTGTGTTGCCCAGTCATGAATTTTTGTCAAGTCGTTATTTAGAGAGTCTGCCGTTTCATTTGGGTCATCTACAATTAGGTATAAACTAGTGTCGTCAGCAAACAGTTTTATTGTCGATTGTATATCTGTCACAATGTCGTTTATAAAGATTATAAATAGGAGAGGGACCAATATTGAACCCTGGGGGACCCAGCTTTAATATTACGCCATTGGGAATTGGAATTATTTATTACAACTCTCTGTTTTCTATTCGATAAGTAATTTTTTATCCACGATAGTAAAGGACCTTGTATTCCTATCGATTCAATTTTTTTTAGTAATCCAATATGCCAAACTCTGTCGAAAGCTTTGCTAATATCGCAAAATACTACCCTTATTTCTTTCCCTTCATCTAAAGCCTTCCCAAATTCATTGGTTATAAATAACAGCTGATTAATAGATGAATCACCCCTAGTAAAACCAGATTGGTGTGGAGTGATGATGCAATTTGCCAGTAAGTAATTGTGGATGTATTTATAAACACATCTTTCCATTATCTTTCCTACAATACTAATAAGTGATATTGGTCTATAATTTTTTACATTACAAGGGGAGTCCTTTTTGAATACCGGTGTTACATTTGCAAATTTCCACTCAGTGGGAAATATACTGGTGGATAATGAAAGATTATAAAGTTTACATAGAGGATACTTTAAAATAGATGAAGCTTCTTTAAGAAGTCTGGGGTTGAGCATGTCAGGACCTGTTGCTTTTGAAGTATCTAAAGTTTTTATTATGTCATCAACGTCAGTCTCAGTAATTATTATCTGTCTAAGTTTTTCGTATAAGGGGTCATCAAGATCAGGAGGAATGAGATAATCATCGTTTATGTTTGATTGATCACAAAAGAAGTCGTTGAATATTTCAGATTTTTTCGCATCGTCATCAGTTATGTCATCATTGGTCTGAATTGGGGGGATGGAACGGTTATTTGACTCACCAAGTAGGCTCTTTACAAGATTCTACCAGTTTTTACTTCCTGTGGTTTCAGTATGATTTTTTTCAGAAATACTTGAATAATATTTGGTTTTAGCATTTAGAATTAATTTATTACAGATGTTTCTAGCTTTACGAAATTTTAACCAATGTCCTTCTAGGTTCGTCTTTTTGGCTCGTTTATGAATTCTATTTTTGCGTCTAATTTGTTTTTTTATGGCAGTTGTTAACCAGGGTGGGCTATCTTTCCTGATAGAAATAATTCTATTAGGAATTGTGTCGTTGGCTATGTCAGTAATTGTTTGTCTTATACTACATGTAATGAAGTCGATATCATGATCAGTAAACATGGAGTCCCAGTCTATAGTTGAAAGTTTTTGTCTATAGGAGTTATAATCACCTCTATCGTATAGGAAAATTTTTCGTCTAATAATAGTAGAACATTCGATATAATGATTAATAAATCCTATAATAGGTAAATGGTAACGTGTTTGGTTTAACAATGGGGCTCCGACCTCTGAGAATACAATATTACGGTGGTCATTAACTATTAACAGGTCCAACGTAGATGAGCTATGCTAAGTAATATAAGTTGGTTCGTCAATAAGCTTGTAAAAAGTGTATTGAGTTAACAGTGATCTTATCTTATTATTATTATTATTATTTAATTGGTTATTGTTAAAATCTCCAACAATGATTATATCATGATTACTAGTTAATGCAAGATCAATTGATTGTTCAATATCCAGCCACGATTGTGACCCACTGTCGGGGGGAATATAAAAGGTTCCATATAAATACTTTTGTTTTTAAATTTAAGTTCTATCCAAAGACATTCCAAATTATCAATTCGTAAGTCAGGTCTGACAATACAATTAATGTGTTCCTTAACATAGACAATAACTCCACCTCCAGTCTTATTTTGTCTGTCTCGTCGGAATGGGGGGGAATTTATAGCCCGGAAGTTTTAACGTTTCGTCATTAACGATTGGCTTTAGCCAACTCTCAGTAAAGGACAAGATGTCATAACTAGAATATTCGGCTGTAATTATATCTAATTTTGGAACAATGCTTTGTACGTTTAAATGAAGAAATGAGACATTATTTTTGAAATCACTGCAGTCGGATGACAGATCGCTCACACTGCTAAAACTACGAGATGATTCCGATAGGGAAGGACCTGGATTTTGTTCGACGCCCGATATAATCAAGAGAATGCACAAAACTATACAAAAGTAAGCAAGGTTATTAAAGCATATCGACGTCTGATTCTGCTTTAATTTATTGTGTGTGTAGTTGTTCTTATAAGGGGAGTTGCTTTCGTTAAGAAGAGGAGCGAAAAACAAGAAAATAGCTATCGGCAATACCCGTAAACCGTGAATGGCAAAAAGACTAATACACAATACATCTAAATAACTAAGTCTCTTTCGCTTGATAGGAGTACATGAAGCAGTATAATGTTGACCGATGCTTCCTCTGTATTGAGTTACATCAATATTCATATTAAGTAATACCCGTGTTTCTCAAAAATTCAAGATTCAGTCATTTTATTTGATACGAAGTAGGTCGCGATATTTACCTTAAGGTCGGTGCAAGTGAAGAGTGGTGCAGTTGAAGGCAAGAAATACATTTTAATTGTGATATAAAAGGAAAATATTAATGGAATTAGAGGGCAATTAAAAAACATGATAATTTGAAATATGTCTGGGGGTACTGAATCTGTTATGACTTGTGCGTAATACAACCAGTTTTAGTGGTGGAAGAAGCCGGAGTACCTGGAGAGAACCACCGACCATGGGCAAGCAACTGGTAAATTTTATCACTTGCGGCTGCGAGTCGAGTTCAATCTTTTTTTGTAATTTACAAAGCCGGGCGTGAACCCACGGCGTATTGATGATATGTTTGTATGAGTTGCTAATCTACCTAACTCATTGAGCCACCCGGTCGTTCACACCTCGCCATGACTGAGAGTCAAACTCGCATATTTGTTGAGCGTTAAACAGTGATTGCATAGGCAGGTATTTTAAGTTCAAACTACTATAAAATCATCATTCCCCTCTAAACCATTTGAAAACAAATACTGTCAAGAAGTTTTCTGATATACACATTTATATCTTATTTGCATGTTATTGCTAAATATGCATCTAAAATATCTGGATATATATTATTTTTATCTATCTCGTCCTTCAATGGAGACCTTTCAATAAAGTTTCTCATATAGTGTGTACAATTTCCAAATAAAACAGTAACCCCTATCTGTCTAAATTCTGATGATATTTCCATCAATACCTTAGAACCATTCAAATCAATATAATTAATTGAAGAACAGTCAAGAATAATGTGCGTCAGAGGAGGGGAAGGAATGTCAATATCGACATTTGAATTTGACAGTGACCTCGTGTCATCCGTCACGTTGTTGACAATAGTTATTTGAGCAACATTTATTAAATCGTCGTCCATACTTTTTCGGTATTTCTTTGGATTTACTGTCGATTCGTATAAGGTTTGTCTAAACATATCTACTGTAGCGAAGTAAAGAGAAGATTCCATTCGGAAAACTGCTACTTTCGGATTCATGCACGGCACATCGTGCATTTTCAAATCTAGCAGACGACCTTCCTGTTCTACTTTAGCAAGGGTATAAGCGACAGAATTCTGGCTTTGGACAACAACAGTAAGAAGACACAGTAAAACACCGACATATAACGCGTATGGAAAGTCAATAAGGACACCGGATAAAACAGTTCCGACAAATATTACAAAATCATAACGATTAATTTTCCAAAGTTTTGGCAATTCTTTAACTTGACAGAGCAGATTTTTCACTGCACAAATTATCATTACAGCTAACACAGATTTTGGCGATTCTTCTAAATATGTACCAATAAAGAGTATAATGATCAAGACTATGACGGAGGTAACCAGGCCATTTAAGGTTGTCTTTGCGCCCATTGTGCTTAAAATGACTGTACGAGGGGGTGCAACACAAGATGGGAAACATGAAAAGAATGAACCCCCTAAGTTAGCAACACCATAAGCAACTAGTTCTTGGTTATCGTCTACAGAATAATTGTGCTTGACTTCACAGAGTCTTGCCATTGAAATTGTAAGCACAAAAACGATTATTCCAATAACACAGCTTTGTCCTATGATATCAACGGAGACATGTGGCAATGCTGGATTTGGCAGACCCATTGGTATTTTTCCAACTACTCCAATTCCATAGTTGTCGTGTAATTTACCAAAATAAGAAATGATGGTTGCCATGACAACTAAAATGACATCAATAGGAATCGGCATCTTCATCCTATGTTTACATTTTTCATTAATGACATCCTTCACTAATATAAGAATTATTAAACATATAATTGAAACTATCAATGTTGCCACGTGGATTTTCGGAAAAGCTTTAAAAATTTCAATATATGTGTAGATGAGTTTTCCAGGTTTAGTAATTGCCGGTATGTTAATACCTAAAGCATTAGGAATCTGGCTCGATATGATGTGAATTCCACCGGTCGTTGTAAAAGCTGAAATGAAAGAGGAAGATAAGTACGAAGTGATAAAGCCCATTCGTAACATCCCCATTACAAGCAATAGAATTCCGACTATGAAGGATGAGCCTGCCGCCACAGAAGCTTTATATTTTAAATCATCCAGACTGACGTCAGGTGGCATCGTGGTCACATTAAAGTTTGATGACGTATTTAACACTGTCTGCATACTAACACTGTGTGAGTTTTGAAGTTGCGACTCCACCAACTCGGCAGTAAATATTGCAATTACGGCGTTTGTTCCAAAAGATACATGCTGGGATGTTCCAAAAAACACGTAAAGAAGAACTGGAAAAAAGGAAGTGTATAATCCGTATGCGGGAGCCAACGAAGCCAATAATCCAAATGCAAGTCCTTGAGGAAAATGAAGGCAAGCTGCCGATATTCCACTGATGACGTCATCTACAAGATACTTCCGGAATTTGTATGTTTTGATGACATGTATAATTGGAAAAAGTGACAGAATGTACGAAGCAGCCGCTGACGTTGAACATTTTTCTTTTATATTCTGTAGTAATGGTTTAGATGACGGCGATGGCTTTCCATATAATTCGTACAGTTCATTCTGTGTTCTCACTGTCCTTGATAACTGCACAACACCAGACGCCATTACAGTGTGCCGGCAAGATAACGGATCTGGAAAATAATAAATGAAGCTGGCATTGTAGTATGGAAGCTGGATGCGAACATCTCAAATTTTAGTATTGCACATTAATAAGGACATAAAAGCGAAAGGTCGAAATATTGACCTGAAAATTGGAGAAAAGCAAAATATTCACACGAAAAAACTATGAACACGAAGCAAAATCAAACTTTCGAGAATATGTGTACTTGTTTTGCCTTTTCGTGTAATAATTTCGATTTTCTGCTTTCTCGCTTTTTGCGATTTTCTCGTCAATATTTCGACTTTTTTTTCCTATATAGCATGCAAGATGATATGTCGAAATAGCCGCACCCGGCTTCCATATGGTAGCGAAATTGATACTGTTTTATGTTGGCTTTGCATACATTGTCAACATTATGTTTGTTACAGTGATATTTGTAAATGTGGATTGATATTATATTTATGGATTTGGAAAATTGTAAAAGACAAAAATGATATTGTGCTAAAATTTAGTGAATCGACGTTTTGTGAAATATGAATATACATTTGTATGATTAAAAATGCAAATCAGAGGTATACATATATATACTGTTTATCTCTAAATATAGTTTTCATTGTGTGTAAAAAGGGCCGTCGTGGTCGTGATCGTATAGTAGTTGGATTTCCAACTACCTGTGCAATCATTGCCTATCACCACCAGTGTTGTGAGTTCGAAACCCGCTCATGCAAGGTGTGCTCAATACAACATTGTCAGTGACTTGCAACAAGTCGGTGGTTTTCTCCGGGTATTCCGGTTTCCTCCACCTTCCGCCACGATATAACTGAAATATTGTTGAAAGTGGCGTTAAACACCATAAACCAACCAAACCAAACCAAACCATTGTGTGTAAGCTTCATGGCGACAGTTTTATTCACACTTATGGGAGGACCATGAAGCAGATACATATTTCAATAATTCTATAATGCTGAACTTTAAACCCGGAATTACTCGACTAATAATGATTTTTGTTCGTGTAGACCGAGTTCCGGTCCTGGAAAACATAATACCGGTATGTCTCTATAGATTTAGCTCAATTTGCAATGGTTTTTATTTTTATAAGAAATGATGGATGCACTTTTATAGTGTGTACTCATAAAAAAGAATAAAACACCACCCAAAGCCATATGAAGTTTTTTTGTAATTTTTTATTTTTGCCAAAACTTCATACTATCTACATCTGAAAATTGTCACAATGGATTATGTTGAGAAAGTTTCTATACATATCTAAGCAATTACATATTAAATGAAAACATATTTAATATATCTGTAGAGTTTAGATAAATAAGTAATGACTTGGTAAATAAATAGGTTGGTCATATTTAAATCATTCTTTGAGAATTATAGAAAACCATATCATATAAAGAGACAACTAGTAATAAAGAGAATTATATATATTACACATATAACAAGGATAAGCACAAAAAGTTACTGTCCCTGTTTAATAAAAAAAAATATATATCTCCCTTTCTTATGTAAGCACATTATTAATGGCCTGCCATTTCTGCTCTACTTTATCACCAATTGCAGGTGATTTGTAAAAGGAAGCTGACAACTTTTTAATATTATAACAATTTTTTAACATTTTGATTGCTCCAGTTTTGCTTGGCAACTGAAAATTAAATCGACATGAATAAATATAATATTTAATGAGAATGATGAATAAATTTATTGGAATACCACTTGTTGGGGAACCCAGTAGTATATCCTTAACAGTCGAGGGGATGAAACTGTCACATATATTCTGGAACAGCTCAGCTATCTCTAACCAAACATTTTTTAACAACTGAGCAGTCCCAGAAGAGATGCCGAATGGTTCCCTTTGTCTCATTACGGAAACTACACAAATGAGTTTCCTTCAGTTTACATTTAAATAAAAAGGAGTTTGTGCATAATATTCTATGTGCAATTTTATACTGAAATACAATGAATGTATTACTCTTAGTACATTGAAATGGTATTTGGTCAAGCATATCCCAATTGTCAATTTCCATATTCATATCCTCATTCCATTTAAGTTGTTGTTTTTTGGGGTGTACCGAATACACTGACAAATATTGTTTATAGAAAAACTGGCAAGATTTTTTATTTTTTTTAACAAAATAAAAGTTATTTGCAATGTGCATGATTTTTTGTGTATTAGCAATAAGATTTTTCCAAGACCTTGGTATCATATGACGGATAGTATAGAGCTTAGGAAATTAACACTCAGATTATAAGTATCATGTAGCTCTTGTCATTAAGTAGGTCATTAATAAAAAAAATATAAGCCATATGAAGTGACCAGGTTTTTTGGATGGGAGTCAAATTGATCAAGTACACGTCGCCATGGACGGGAGTCAAATGTATCAGGTACACCCCGCCATTGACGGCAGTCAAAATCAGGTACTACTCGTCATGAGCGGGTATCACGTGTATCAGGTACATACGCCACGAACGAGGGTCAAATTTATCAAGTAAATCTCGCCATGAGCTTGAGTCAAATGTAGCAAGTGTACCTCGCCATGAGCGGGCTTCCAAATTTATCAGGTACATGTCGACATGAGTGGGAGTCAATATTCAAGTATACTTCTTAATGAGTGGGAGTAAATGTATAAGAGTGAATTTAAAAAAAAATGACGGGCACATACTTTAAATCCTAGGGCAAAAATATAAACTCTGTAAACAAATTTCTACTGCTGAACATGTGTGTTACCATATTTGCTAAATTCCTGCCTCATATCTCGATGATATCTAAATCAGTAAAAAAGTTATGCCTAAAAATGACCCCAAAAATGTCAGGAGTGCAACACTTTTTTGTGACATTTTTTTAATTTCCCTTTTTTTGAAGATCTATTAAATAAATAGTAATGGGTTATGTTTGAAATAAAGACTTTTCTGATAAAGATCAATATCTTAAAATTTAAATTTAGAATAAACCAACTTTGTTGTAACTAAATGATGGTTAGAGTTGAAGCTGAAGAAAATGTTATACCATGTCAGGAGTGCAACAGAAAAATAGACATGTTGCCAAAAAACATTGACTTTAAAGAACTATATGAGAATTGAGTCAAAGAGAGAATTTCCAAAGTGTACAAGAATGTTTAATATACTATATACAAGCTTTTAATGTCTTATATATGACAAAATGAGTTCATGAGAGTCAATTAATTGTGCATACCCATTTATGTCAGGAGTGAAACATTTGATGTTTTGCTCTTCATCTAATAAAGAATTTTGTCAATATATTAACTTTTGTTTTCCTTTGTACATAGCAAAGACCCAAAGAACATTTTTTGTTCCATAAATGGACTAAACACAGATCTGTTTGTCATTCAGATCTATATTATCTATTGTCAGGAGTGCGTAAATGAGTGTTTCGGTTTTAAAGAGTTCCATGCTCCTTGCAGATAAAAGACAAAATACAACATCTCTTATTGAGCTATAGTTTGTTAGCGGTGTCCGTTGAAGACTTTGTTACAAGGTCAGGATCTGAATTGTCAACGTTATTTTTGTGTTAAATTACTTGAAGTGAGAAGTAGTTGTTTGTTTCGTTACTTTTGATGGAAATGTTAGTCATATTTGTTTAACTCATGATTTTCAACACAATTTAGTCATAAAACAATTTAATCACAGAGACAAGGTGATGTAGTAACAAGTAGCTCGGCGGACCATGCACATTTCTTCTCTAGAGATAGATTTACGGGCTCTGTCAGATCACAGACATTCATCAACAATCCCCGGTACTCGCAAGAGCTGCATCAGGCTATCAATTACATTTACATAGTGGCGTACACTACAGGGGCAGGAAACAAACATTGCAAGACATTATCCAAATCCTTATATATCTACTACATGTACATGTATATACATGGACTTTGTAAAATAGTATTGTTTTTTGCATGCCAAGAAATCCCAGCCAAAAATTCCGGTCGACCCCCTATGGCACTCATTAGTAGTTAAATCATTGAAACAGATTAGTTAATGACCTGTATCGCAACAGCTGGCGAAGTTTCCATAGCAACTTCCCTTCTTCTCATTAAGTTTTATGATAACAAGATTGACCAATACTCTGAAGTGGTATTGCTATTGTTTATCAGTGTTGTAAAGTGTCGTATAAATTTAAGATATATAATTTCAAAGATGGCAAGAAACAGAAATACTCCGGCACTGTTTTATATCAACTAAAATGATAATTTATAAGAATAATTCAATAAATAAATACACTCAGTGGGGGAAACATTCAACTTATGTTCACTTATATCGCATGGATAAGAGTGAAAACAAATAAGATAAGTGAAAATAAGTTGAAATGTCAAATCAATATTTAATAATCAAAATTAAGTTAGCACATTAAAAAAAAGGGGGGCCTCAAAAGGTGCCTGTTGTCTGGTAGTAAAAATGGTACAAAAAAATCAGTCTAACAATGATGCATAATTCACTTTAACCCCGTCTTTGTTTTTGAAAAGTAAATAAAAATAAATCTTTTCTGGATATCGGGTATACCTCTTATTCCGGTATTCGAAATTATTAATTGTAGTGTTGAATCTATACTATATTGGGCACAATCTGATGGAATAGTGAATGTTAAACGGACTCAAAAGGCAAAGGCGCTTCGGGGATTGACCCCCACCCTTTTCTCCGGTGTTTTATTTTTAGCAAATTCAACTTCTTTACGTGTCCGTGTTCTTATCAATCCGATCTTACAATAACAGTAGTTTATGGGTACCAGCGGCCCTAAATGAAACACAAGAGAAAGAATACATTGAAAAAGTGAAAGCCTAAAAAGCGTTGTTGATAGTGTTGGTATAAAGTTTTGACATTTACATTGGAAATAATTTGTTTTCCCTCTATTGACTTGTTGTAAGACTGGT
This sequence comes from Gigantidas platifrons, assembly GCA_002080005.1. Lineage (NCBI taxonomy): Eukaryota > Metazoa > Mollusca > Bivalvia > Mytilida > Modiolidae > Gigantidas > Gigantidas platifrons. The sequence continues at coordinate 293,637 of MJUT01037488.1, forward strand.
TTCTTAATCTGTATGCACTTGTTTATATGTTATATAAATATAATGGTACCAGTAGAAAAGAGGTTTACTAAGGTGACCAATATTATGAATTTTATTATGATTTTCTTTAATAGAATCTAAAAACGAAATTAGTAATAAAATAGCATTTAAAACAATTTTAAACAGTGATAGAAATTTACCCCGTAAACAATTTAGGCACGTTTTGCAGCTTTTATTTTAATATCCTGAAGGTACCTTTGTTTTTGTAAATGTTATATAGACTCGAACCAAACGTAATATCTAATATCTGGTGAATTTTATCTTAATTTTGTTTAAAGCACAATAAAAAAATAAAAAGCAAATCGAATTTTAAACTCATTTTCTTGTTATCAATTCGGTTGTATTTCACTTTGACTATTTCAATTACGGAAGAAGGACCGCAACCAGGAAAAAATTAACACCTGAATAAAATAGTGTTGTAATTAAATAGCATGTACGTGATATAGAAGTTTAAAAGAATTTCAATGGTTATTATAATTTTGATATCAATTCGGTTGTATTTCGCTTTGACTATTTCTATTACGGAAGACGGACCGCAACCAGGAAAAAATGAACACCTGAAAGAAATAGTGATGTAATTAAAGATCATGTACGTGATATAGAAGTTTAAA
>MJUT01037488.1:304360-326793 GCA_002080005.1 Gigantidas platifrons
AGATAAATTATATTGTCCTACATATTGTTATAACAGTTGTAACACATTTTCTAGGTCAGAAAGTAGAGCTGAAACAAGATCTCAAACTTTTCAATTTCTTTTAGATATTTTGAACAAGAACCAAGTTGTTGAAAAAGTTTTGTGAATGTCCTGGTGAAAGAATTATTACAACTTAACTGCCTGTATACACTTCAACATGTTGTTGAATTTCTTTCAGGCTTCTTTTTTTTTGGATGAAAAGATACTCCTGTTGCATGTTGTATATGAGAAATATAATTCTCTTTTATCTATGAATTCTAATGCTGAATTTGATAAATCTTCTTTTACAGGAAAGAATTTTTCTAAATTTGCCCCTTTATTAACTTTTATCCAGTCATTGGATCAAATAAAATAATTTTTTTTAAATTTCAATTTAAAACAATATTAACCAATACATGTACTTGATTATTTTGCCAACAGAAAACATATTCATTCTAGTCATTTTATTTACTTAGTGAAATTTGAAATTCTGGTTTGTCCCTTCATGTGAATGCAAGTCATTCTGTATGTGTCTTTTATGTGAATGCTAATCATTTTGTGTGTGTCTTTTTATGTGATTGCTATCATTCTGTTTGTGAATGTTATGGGGGGGAAATTATTGCAACCTAAGTTGCAAACTAAGTACCCATATTTGTAAATGCTGGTAATTGTGTGAATGTCCTGGTGAAAGAATTATTACAACCTAACCGCCTGTATATGTTATAAAAGCTAGTTTGTAGTTGTGTCAAACACATGAATATTACAAATACATTGTTATTTACATTGTGAGATAAACATGAAACTTGGTAGCTTTCATTCAGATAATAAAAGTTCCTAATTTCAAGAAAAATATTTGCTTACACTGATTTTTTTTAGTTTGCCTTGATGTAATAGGAAGGTATATGATATCTGAATACAATTTGTTATGCCCCTTTTTGTCTCAAGGTTTAATTATTTTTTTTTATTTTTAAAAATTCATTCATTTTTGTACATGTTTTTTTTCTTAATATTTTCATATTTTTTCCTAATTTATGTTTACATGCTAATTTCATATAATCTGGTACCTGTTGTATTGAAATTAAATTAAATTGAAATGATTAATTTTGTTGTACATCCCCTGTGCTTTCACCCAACAAATCTAGTATCATAGATGATTTTTTTTTAAATTTAAGTGATGATAAATAGTAATTCCCCAGTCTAAATTACAAAATGCACATTGTTTAAAACAATATTGGAATAAAAATGATTCAATTAAAGTGAAAAATACGGTATTAATACAAGAAAATGAGAAAAAGGCATAAAAATATACCCCCCCCTTTCCCAAATGATTTATCCTCTTTCGGATGTACGCTTGTGTGTCGTTTATTGTTGATGTTAAGAAACACCACCGATGTGTTCCGAAAGACAGTGAATTTCGATGTTTGGCAAATGGTCGATCGATCAAGGTGGGTGTAGAACTAAGTGACACAATTGCATCCCACAAGAAATTGGCACTAGCTGTCGGTATGACAATGATCCTAGATGATTTCCTCAGGCAATGGATGTTACAGAAAGCCATCATGTTGTTTTAATTAATTTTCTGACTTAAATAGAACCACCTCGACATTTGTTTTGCAAATGAGTCCACTTCAAGTAACAAAATTCGATGTTTGTGCACTATATAAATAAAAACTGAAGTGATGCAATAAATTTCTATTTATCCATAGACATATTCCGTATATTTTAATTGATTTCAAGCGTACGTATTTATTGTAAACCGACGTATTTTAACCGAAGGGTTGAACGTCATTTTTCATCAAAAATGACGCGAAGTCACGTGACTTTGTTTTTAGATGGAAATCTCCTGCGTCACTGGCTTCCCGACTGATTTCTGGCTTGTTTTTGCAATTGTTCTGCAATATGGACCACCGTGAAAGATTTACCAGTTCCAGGATATCCAGTTATTAATAAATTGTGCCCACTTAAGGCCATTTTCAAGGCTTTTTCTTGAATACTGTCCATCTTCTTTAATTTATTATTTCGTCTGTTATTTCCCGCGGTTCCTTATACTTAGAAACACGATAACTAGCGAGAAAACAAAATATCGAATATTAAAACCCCGAGAGTTCCGAACTTCCTCTTTTTTATAGGTGGCGCTGCCACTTTCACTTTGTGACTGTGGTGTTGGGTCCACGGACGTATTCCTGACAAAAACGACCGTTGCGTCTTCACAAGAGGCAGTCGAGGGGAGGTTATGATATTTTTTGAAAAGAATAAGGTCTTGTGAGTTGAACCAAACAGGGTTTTGAATATATTAGAAGGAATTTAAAAAACAAACACGACTTGAAGCGATCGGGGGTAAAAAAGATGTCCGCCCTTGTTTATGTTGATACATTGATCGTATATTTACGTGGATAGTGACAAGGCCCTGTGCGTGAACTAGCAACTTGAAAACAAAATGTCGGACAGAAAGACGATTTCATGCATTCAAATTTTCAGATGGATATAAGTCTACCATGGATTGCTGCAGCGATTATTTAACACCTCAAGGTTTACCTAAATATATTTATCTTTCACCTCCGTTAATTTTTCCAACCACTTACAACGGAATTAGGACAAAAAACCGCCCGGTGCGAATCACTCCGGGCGCTGCTCCCATACGTTGAATGGGATCGATTCGTAACCCTTAATGGAGCACAAGCGGAATGAGGGTTACGTTATCGTATCTAAGTGACAAGGCCTTGTGACAGCAGCATGGGCAACCGATTTGAAACAGTCGAGAAAAGTTGTTGTGTTTTCGAGTTCGATCATGTAGTGATCCATCAGTAGTCTTGAAAACCCTCCTTTTAATCTTTCTGTTACTTTTATTGTGGCGTACACCCATGCATGAAAATGAGCAACAGACGTACCGGTAATGAAAATTTACATCAAGTCGGGACTAAAATTGGACCGGTTCCGGATGTATACCAAACATTTCCGGATTTCACGCAATGTGTGTTTGTTTTTTATTTTTGGCAAATTTTCCAAACCTACCCTCGCGGGTGATGTTAAACGTAGAATTTATTTAGGATGGCCTTATAAACGTCTTCTTCTTCACATAATAATGTAGTGGAACCTCTAATAAACAACCACAAAAAAAAGACATGAAAAATTGCATTAAGAAAACGTTGGAGATGCCAAAAGGGTATTCCGAAGTCATAAATCGAAGGACATACAAGACAATGGCCACAAGAAAAAGGAGTAGATCTACCACATTCCACCTATTCGAACCCATTAATCATTACACCGTAAATACATAGCTTATTTATTTATGATTATCTATATGATTGATTGATTTTTGGTGTTTAACGTCACTTTCAGCAATATTTCAGCTATATCATGACGACCAGTTTTAGTGGTGGAAGAAGCCGGAGTATCCATAAAAACCACCGACCATTGACCAGCAACTGTTAAGCTTCATCACTAGCGGCTGCGAGTTGAGTGCACTTCTTTCTTTTTTTTTACAAAGCTGGGCGCGAACCCACGCCGCATTGGTGATAGGCTTGTATGAGTTGTTAGGTAATCCAACTTAAGCCACCCGGGCCCTCAAACATTTACAAGGTTGAAAGATGATCAATAAGGGCGAGGAACTACAAATAGAATAAAACAATATATGCAAAATTGGGATAGGCATTTTGATAGTCTAACGTCAAGTATTGCAGTTTTATTCGTGGCAAGAACATGTCTACAAACAATACGTAGTAAACTATTGAGATGTACCAACAGGGAGATATCTATATTGCCACAGAAAAAGAGGATATTACTAATAAGATAGAAAGAAAAAATAAAATGCCTTGCTACGGCCACTAATAACACACGCATGCCCATTAGCGATTATAATAATACGTGTTGACCGGTATTTTGAGTTTGGATCTCCTAATCCGTGCTCAGTTACTTTAACTTTCTTGTGTTATAAACACTAATAACTATTAAATAAATCAATTCAAAACACAATTTCACATGGTTTCGGTTCAAATGTGACCCCCCCCCCCTCCCCCAAAAGGGAACCTCAGGGTTATAGAAATATGTTCTAATTCCAGAATTCCAGAACGAAACGTTCCTTTTAGGTATGCCTTGTAGCAGCGTCTTATCAAAAACAGTTTGATCGGAGTATTCCTTGGTGCTTGTTGAATGTAAAACTATTATAATTACGATTGGAAATTCCATTGTTATTTATGATAACCGAAACAGAAGAACCACCGTAGAACACTACAAGTGCCGTTTTGTTACCAGATTCATTGAATTTATTTAATTTAACTTGTTCTCGTCATTAGTACAATACTACACACCTGACGTTAAACAACAATCAATCAATCAATCAATCAAAATAATTTAATAGTTCTGTAAAGTAGGCGGCTGATGTTATTTAAGTAGAACACACATCATTTTGAACAATTTACAACAACAAAAATTGATGCATTCTTATTACCGTTTGTTTCCGTTGAAGATTTGAATTCAACTAATTGCATGGCCTATGGTAACTTGCTGTGTTCATAGTGATATTAGTACATTCTTAGAAATGCTGGAATACCCTTTCAGAACTAATATTTTCAGTATGTAGTAATTATTGCACACGTAATATCCTGCAGCTTCCGTTGCAATAAACATGTAGATATTTATATTAGTACGCATGACACATTTCTTGAATAGCCGTCACCAGGTACACTCAAACTCAAAAGATTAAAAAGCTAAATGAATTATTTTCCATATTCCAGATTCAGTATTTGTTGACGATGAAAATAAAATTAACAAAACTCTGTCATTTATGTAAAGCTTTGACACGAATCAATAACGATTTTTCGTTTTGATACTTGAAATATGTGAGCCAACTGCTTAAAACTGCAAAATGATGTGTAAATCTGAAATGCATAATCACACAAAGTCAATGCTATCATTAAATTAATCTGATGAAAAAGATATTTTATAGATTGGTTCATACCGTCTAACTGCTTGGATCCATGGTATTTGTTCCGTGTTTATCCTTTCGGAGCACCTGAGTGTACCCTCGTTTTTTAGTAGATTTCGTAATGCTAATTCTTTAATTTTCTGTGTGGTGTTTCGGACTGTCGTAGTTTGTCTTTTCGTCATTGTTCGTGCTCAGTTATGCAATAGCATTACAACATTTAACTTCTCTACCCTTTACACGACTATTCCTAACTCTTAAGCTGAAGGACAAATTAAGGGAGTTGGTCCAAATGTGTTTTTCATAAAAAAAAAGAATGGCCAACGTAGATACAAATACCCTGTGCTAGGAAGAGACAGGTCTTATTATGTAAAACACCACTCTGATTCTACCAAAAAGTTATCTGACACTGATATCTTCAACAGGCTCGAGTTTTTGATTGACAACATATTTGCTATGTTTGGTGGACGTGTTTTTCAACAGACAGTCGGCATACCTATGGGTACAAACTGTGCTCCTCTTCTCGGTGACTTGTTCCTTTCACACAGGGGCTTCTCATGAAAAACGAAAAGAAGCTAGCCCGATGCTGTAATTTCACGTTCTGCTATATAGATGATGGCCTTTCACTAAATAATTCTAGGTTTGGTGATTTTGTTGATCGCATCTATCCTATTGAGCTTGAAATAAAGGACATCGAGATTGACCGTGAGGGTCGATTAAGAACGAATCTTTACGACAAAAGAGATGATTTCAATTTTCCAATTGTGAACTTTCCATTTATATGTAGCAATATTTCAGCAGCACCTGCATATAGAGTATATATCTCTCAGATGCTACAATATTCCGGAGCTTGTGGTTCCTATCAGGATCTTCTTGATAGAGGGTTGTTTCTAACAAGAAAGCTACTGAACCAAGGGTTCCTTTTGGTAAAGTTGAAGTCATCACCTCAAAAATTGTACGGTCGGCATCATGACTTGGTTGACCGTTATGAAATATCTGTATCACAAATGACCACGGATATGTTCCACTTGTCGTAAACACTTCCCGGTCCTTTCCTCATTCACGACTTATTACCGGGTTTGTAACTAGATTAACACGACGGGTGCCACTAGTGGAGCAGGAACTGCTTACCCTTTCGGAACACCTGAGTTCACCCCCGGCTTTAGTGGGGTTCGTGTTACTCGATCTTTAGTTTTATATATATGTTTTGTAGATCGTTGTTTGTCCTTTTGTTTATTTTCTTTTGGCCATTGTGTTATCTGTCCTTCTTCGATACACGGATTCTGATTGCCCCTTCGGTATCTCTAAACTCTTTTTACTTTAGAAACAAAACAAAAAAGGACTTATCTATATTCGGACAAGAAATGTTTTAGGTAGTGTAAACTAATATCAGATGAACAAGACGAATCTAACCTCATAAAACGGGGTTGAACCCAGGTGCTCGCGAAGGATAAGCAGTATTATTATAAAACATCCGCCTTGCTACACATTAAGTCTTGTAAAAGTATCGTTGGTGATAGAGTAAAGAAAACAAAATTGTCACTTAATTGAGAAAAGACCAATTGCCATTTGAGATATGGATATTTATTAACTAGGTCGTGATTACGACCGTAGAATGAATAAAATTAGTTTCAAAATAGATGGACTATTCAGAAATAAAAATATTCAAATCAAAATTCGGTCGACTTCATGATCTGTTATGAAGCTGTTAAGAGAGAAAAAAATATAACCTCTCGGCTTACTGCATAGTTTAATCATGACAAGATCAAAGCCGTATAATGCCTGCACTAAAAGGGCAAGCTAAACGACAGACTTCAATAATTCAGTCAGAGACTAAATAATAAGTGGTCTACAAACAAACGGCAGAAAAAATGGGTTATAGCTAAGATTTAAGTTCCTGATATAAATTGACAAGATCTTACAAGAATCTGACCTGATTTATTTTCTGATGATAATAACTATGCAAGAAATGTTCTTCTGTTTTTTTTTTTATGAGGATTAATCATAATTAATGCGTTAACCAGGTATTATATATATATATATTATTTAATGTATGTCTACATAGATATTATTCAATTATACTAGAACCAGATTATTTCCGGTTATGCCACACCCTCTTTTCAGAAAAGCAGTACATATACGTTAGAGAATACAGAAGAGGCAATCAAAATTGGACAATCCAGAGAAACTGGCAACATGAGGTACAAAAGACGAAAAAAAATCAAGCAAAAACACAACACAATGTGTTTTGGATACCACTATGCGCATATAAACACAAATACACCTTAATATATATAGGGATCCTTCATTGTGATATACAACAGGGTCCTCAAACATGACCATGTACAAGTTCAATATTACACATTTCATTGCAATTATTTGTATTATAAACATAGCTCACAGAATTCATTTAAGCTGTCGTTAAATTTGCAATGTTTTGTTCAAATGTACTAGTAACTAATAGGCTCAGGACAATGTCTAAATACAAAAATCATGATGTGCTTTCTTTTTTAATTCCTGTGATCTTAAGTATTATCTTATTCCCAATTGAGAATATTTTGCTTTTAAGCAATTTCTCAAAGTGTGAAAATTGTTGACATCTGATAATTAAAATAGAGATGATAAGCCTAATAAATTTTGAAATATCTTGATAAAGAATTGCTGTAGGAGTCGTAATTCGTGGAAGGCAATTTTATGCTGCTCAAACCTATTAAAGAGACGTTTCATGTCTAATAATATTGGCTGATCTGTCTCTGCATTTCTATTATTGATCGCTGTTGCCTGGCTTTCATGCAGAGATGACACAAACATGTTTATTTGAGACACTCCTGGTTTTTCAACAATTGTTGTCAAGTTCATGAACATCTCGGTGGGTAAATGTATCTTTCAAAGTTGAAATCATTTTAATAGAGTATTGTAGGATTACTGTACGAGACTTCTCAAACATTTTTCAATTGTATACATTTAGTTTGAACTTCATTGTATGTTTGTGATTGTTATTGTTTTTGGGTCATTAGGGTTTATTGTCACTTTCAGCAATTTCACAGCTACATCATGACTACCAGACTTAATGGGAGAGGGCGAGAGGGGGCCAAACGGTAGCTACATACATGTTTTTATTACAATTTATCATACATTTAGTACTTATTACTTAGATTTTGAAAGACTGATATAAATGTTAAATTGAGACATGTATCCAATACCCCGTACCACACGCCATATATCGTACCAATCTTGGAACATCTTGTATCAGTATGCGGAAGACCTCAGGAGTAATCCACTTCAGTTTCAGTGGACGATCATGACTTCCATGATGAGAAGAAATCCACGGACAATGAAAATGGGTGAAAAAGATCCTAAATATCGTGGAAGAAGACATTCTGCGATTGGGAGACTGGATACATAACAAATCTCCTTGCAAGAAGACGAAGAAGATCCTATGGTTGAGCTTAATACAGAGAAGCATTTGTACTACAGATGAGGAATGCAAATATCGTTAGAAAAACTAATATATTTCATAAACTTAAAATGTGTTGAAATATTTTAATAATTTATGGGCGAGCAATATAAAAAATCACTATCATAATTTGCTTCAGTAGAAATATATGATGATAAGAACAATTCTAGCTCATGCTTTATGGAATAGCTGAGTGAAAAATACATATACATAGTCATATAAACAGCATGGGTTCAAAACGTTGTTCAGTGTCACTGCAGACAAATCAACATATTAAGAGTATATGACAATTTGTTTAGAAGAAAATTATTTAACTAAACAGTTTCAGCATGAATGTTCAATGGACTAAACATAGCAAAAAGTAGATATCAAATTTAGTGCGCACGACGCGTTCCTGGAATAACCTTCATCAGGTACGGCCAAAATAAAAATAAAAGGAAAGCCAAATAATTTAAAAGTATTTGAGAGAGCAACACACCCAAAAGAGTTTAAATAAGATAGCCAAAATCGATTATTGTCACATATGCCTGAGGGAAGAGGACCTTAGTTTTTATAATAATTACATTATTTAGGACATGCAAATTTCAATGATAGATACATTTTGTATATCAAATAAATCATGTCAGTGTCGACATAATGACTACTGGGCGGATGTAGATACCCTGAGGGATTACTGGTTCACCAGTAGATGTATCGACCATTGAACTAAGCATTCTCAGCATGAAGGAGCATTGGCCGGAAGTGCGAAAACACAGCAGTAACAATATCAATTCATATTGAACTTTGTAGTTAAATGTTCGGTGTATTATGCTATGAGCATGTATCCCCTCTTATTTTGTTTAACCATTTCCAAATATAGACACACGGAACTTCACCCCCAGTCTGCCTTCTTTAGAAGTATGAACACATGTATGTCTTAAGCATTAATGAATATATGTTGAATATAATTGAATTGTACCATCGTTGCTTCATATGTATAATAAACATGTCACAAGCAGATTATTGGCTTATAGAAATCAGTGACTTATGGCACGTATACGTATACACTTTAGATTACCAAGTGCAACAGTAACGATTATCATATCTCACTTATTAAAGTGATATGATTTTTAATTTTAGTACACTTAAGATTACTAAGTGCAACAGTAATGTCAGGTTTTACATAACACACTTATTAACACAATTCGATTTCTAATTTCTATTTCATGAATATTTTATTTGTCACTAAACTTAAATCGCTATATAAACAGCATTTGCAAATATACTTAATTGAAATATTTTTCTGCATTAATAAACAATGGGAATGGCCTAAAGATAAATATTCAAGTAAAGAAAGCTGACGATATCAAACTGGTAATCAATGAGTTACCTATGTGGGATAGTGGTTACAGTTCAGATAGTTGTTACAGTTCGGATAGTGGTTGCAGTTCGGAAAGTGGTTACAGTTCGGATAGTGGTTACAGTTCGGATTAGCAATTTTCTATTAAATAAACGTTAGAAAATAGCGAAGGGGCAATAACAATTGGACAATCCAGAGAAACTGGCAACATAGGGTACACAAGACGAGAAAAACTAAACAAAAACAAAGCACACATTGTGTTGGACACCACTATTCGCAAGCAAACACATATAACGTAAACAAAACATGCACCCTCCTACAAACAACTGGAAGTAAATACGAACCGAAGGTCGTTTTTATGCGGAAATTGTAACGGACATCACAACCCGGAACTTAGAATGTAAAGATATATAATACACAAAACTGAAAAGATGAGCAATACGGACGCCTTCAAAATAAACCTGGGTTGAACGTAGGTGTTTGCGATGGGTTAGCATTTCATTGCTATAACACAGTTATTCTCACTTATGTTATTATCAAAAGAACTTCACTAAGGCTTGTGATTACCGGGTACTGTTTTCATTAATTGACTAATTTCTCTTTCTGCTCAGATCAGATTGTCCCGTTGTAAACGTTGAAATGGTAAATTGATACAGACACTTCACCTTTCTGTGTAGCAGATATATCAAGAACACAATTTAACAGCATATATCATTGTCATTGTCACATATGCATAGGTTCAAACGATAATTCAATTCAAGGACAGTTATAGGTGTCAAACCACTAATTCACCAATCAAATTGACAATTGAAGTTAAATATATAGGGATTATTTTGAGCCCAAATTTGATGGACTTAGTTGTATTTTAATACCTCTATGGAGGATTTGATGCATGACCTATAAATACTGAATTTCTTGGGGATTACCGAGCTATTTTTAGAGTAGATGTATTCCGTAGCATGGCATTTCACTGCAAGATTTTAAACATGCCCTGATATTTTGACAGAATGTAGAGGAAACATGTACGTTTCAGAAAATATATGGTCTTGGAAAGGTTGAACTTAAGATAAAATGACTAGGTAGGCTCGAAAAACACAAATTTAGTAGAAAACCTTAAAGAATTTAATTAGTGGTTTTACGCCTTATACATGTAGCACGAACTTAGTGTACGGTCTAGAATATTGTTTTTCCCTTTGGTACAGTGAATAGTTAACATCATAAAGACTAAATGATTTGTTTTTGCTAATAGTTAGTCTCATGTGTTCGTCATCAAAAACATCTCTAGATTCATATCAAAATGTATTGTTTTGTTTGATTACGCTTCAATAAGATGCCCTCTGAAAATTTCTACTGGACATACTGTAGCATATATACGGACTGCTTAATAGTTTTCATTTTTACCGACGCCACGATATAGCTGACATACTGTAAAGATTGTCTATTAACACCAATCAATGATTCAATCATTTTCACCGCCCTGATGATTTTTGGCAATATCTAATAATGCTCTGTAAACAAAGTCATTGACATCATCATCAACCTCTATCTCAAAATATGACGGCTTCAACTCGAGCAGAATTCCCTGGCACGCTTTCGGCAAAATCAAAGGTTTTTTTTCACATTATACTTTATTCAATAATATACGTGGACACAGAATATGGAATACACGGGGATGCCGGAATGTTGATTCTGTTATACACCACATTTCAACGCTGACTTTTCATGCTCTATCTGTCCCTTTCTCGTCCTTTACGAAGGACTTTGAGCCTACCGTTAATGAATTGCTGCATGTTTTGAGTTCAGTTCCTGTAATGATGTCAACAGTTTTATTACAACATACATGTGGTGGTTGTTTTATCTGTCTGGTATTGCATTGACTGATGAATGCCACACTACTGCTGTTGTATCCCCCTTTAGCATAACGATGGTCTAGATAATCTCCAACTGAGGACCTGGATATCTATCGGTATATATGTCGTAGCATTTCTGTTTGTTCAATGATTTAAGGTGAAAGGTAGCTGCTGGTTTTACAAATATCGGTGGAATTGTTGACCAATTAACCGAAATAAATATATACGCACTATTAAATCATTCCGTTGTCGCGAATTAATTCAGTTTTCCTACAGTAATTTACTCTAAAATATAAAAGACATCAATATTTTGATTAGATTATGTAATGGTATTTTATTGTTGAATACGAAAGAGTCTGGCGAAAACAAGCACCAATCTGAATAATTCTGTGTTAATTGTAGGCGTCAAATCTATTGTTCGTCATGTGTAATATGAGAAATTATGCGTCCGTTAAGAAGACAATTGCCATCCTATATCTAGTTTACAGCTATAAAAAATACCAAAGAAATATTTGATTATTTATTCACATCAAGCTACCATTAAAGTAAAAAGATCAAACACCTCTGGTTTGCACATCCATATAGAAAGTGTAAGACGATTTAAGTAATATAAACATCACTTTGATGTTACTACAGTTCTTAGTCAGCATCTTGATATTTCGGTTAATATTTCAGAGTAATACGAAGAAAATAGTTCTAGAATGCATCTAATGGAACTTCAAATTGAAAATCATAATCAAAGGGATGAAACTTTAATGGTATTATCAATAATCCAGTACTGCAGGATGTCTGTTAGGAGATTGTGTCTTTTAGGTCTTTAATGAATTGAATTAAAACAACTTTTCTACTGACTGGTCTTTTCCTTTAATACTCTCTTCCAATCATCTTTCGTCCTGAATATAGCTGAAAAATTGATCGCTGGACGCTAAACATCAATCAATCAATCAATCCAATCATCTTAAAATGTGATTTGTCACATAATAAATCTTAAGAGGTCGTACACATCTTGATAATTAACAACCTTGGGATTATTTGTGCATCATTTCGTCAACTAGTTAATGTTTTACAAAAATGTGGTTATATACAATGTATATATGACTATTAGACGAATTTGAAAGGTTTTGCTGTCTCTTTGAAAACAAAGGATGATCGTCGAAAAAAATAAGTTCTGTATAATCTAAGACAGAGAAAAAACATGAATGAATCCATTTATGTACTTAACATACCTTGTTCAATGATCTTCATAGTATTTTATATAAGATGGAGATTTTCAAGTAGAAACCTTATCTCGGTAAAAGTACTGACGGTTATTTAGTACTACAGTATGGTCTGTCCAAAGCCAAACTCCACCAAAACATATACACTGGTAATTATTATAATGTTGAATTTAACTAACTTTAATTTGACTGACAATGTCACTTTTTCAACTTTTATACCTTGACTGAAAACTGTCAAACGGAGTGAGAGGTATGATTTAACGGCTACTGAGAAATAATTTCCTATCTCAACTACTGCTTGAACTATTATGTGAGCACCTGAGTTCACCCCCGGTTTTTACTGGGGTTCGTGTTACCCGATCTTTAGTTTTATATGTAATGTTTTGTAGATCGTTGTTTGCCCTTTTGTACTTTTTCTTTTGGTCATTGTGTTGTCTGTTCTTCTTCGATATAAGGATTCTGATTACCCCTTTTGGTATCTTCAAACTCTTCTTAAATATATTATGTATAAAGTTCAAGAGGTGTCATGTATTTGTGAGATTGGTGTATTTTGCCTTATTTTACGATTTTTGTATTGTTCCGACAGTGTGATATTTTCTATTTTTCATTTTATTACAAACATGAATTTCTGACCGTTTTACAGATCATAAAATACTAATTATTTTTTTTTTTTAATTATTGATAATTGCCAGCATCAGATATATCATATAACACATTGAGATAGTAACTAAATATAGACGGGCGTGAATATCGTCATATATTTATGAAATAAGTGATTGTCGTTTAATGCCATTCAAAATGAGTGATATTTCAGCAGCTATATCATGGTGAAAAAAAGTTTCTTTTTGATGGGATGCTGTCTGATTTGTACTAGATAAACATGTTGAACAGCGTTGCACAGTGCTAGATAGCTCACCGAATCCACAGTCCATAGGTAGACATGTCGATTTTACTCAATGTTTACCAATTTTATAGGGTAGATTTATCGATGTGGACAAATTTTTAAATGTTCACGTTTCGTCCATTGAAAAACAAGGAAACAGGAATATGCAAATTAGAACTTGCAACATAATATAACAAATCATTGATGAGAACAGACATGTAGTGTTATGTGAGAAACAACCCTTGATAAATTAGATATACCAAAAGGATAAGAAATACATTATATTTGAATGATCTCTTCCCTTTGATCGTGTCTGTCAGTTTCATTACTGGGTAACAAAGTTAAACAACTGACCTGCCGTTAGTATCAGACAAACTCGTTCACTTCATGAATTGAAATGCACTTGTTGTTGCAACACAACACATTTCACGATGCTATGTTCTAGTTAAAGGCAAAACAAAAGAGTATTTTTCAAAGCTTGAATGTATCATGCAAATCCAGCTGTGTCTTGACAATGAAGACTACCAAATACTCCAAAGAAAAAAGTACCGATAAAAGATTTGTTTTTCATGAGCATCAATATAGGTAATGTGCCTTATATTAACCTTGTTGTTAAAGTTCTTTTTGTTATACAATGTAGCTATGACTATTAAACGTATTGGAAAGGTTTCGATGTCTCCTTGAAAACAAGGGATGATCGAAAATAATAAGTTCTGTATAATCTAAGACAGAGAAAAAACATGAATGAATCCTTCTATATACTCTTCAATGATCTTCATAGTATTTTATATAAGTTGAAGATTCTCAAGTAGAAACCTTATCTCGATAAAACTACTGACGGTTATTCAGTACTACTATATGGTCTGTCCAAGGCCAAACAGCACAAAAACATACACATTGGCTACAGTTATGTTTTGAACACTTCTACTGACAATGTCACAACATTTTATACCTTGACTGGAATCAATCAAACTAATTGGTATGCTTTAAAGCTTACTTGTTGAACTATTATGTGCCACGAAGACTTAATATATTATGCATACAGTTCAAAATGGTAGCGTTGTATAGCGATTTTTATAACGCTTTGTTTATTCAGAAAGGAAACGGGAGCCGTCGGGAACCAACTATGATGAATCAATTGTTGGAGCTGGACGGATGTTGACGGACCTCATGAGTCTATATATAAAGAGCGCAGTTCAAACAGTGGACAGTAGCCGATAGAGTTGATGAATGATAAACTGTAAATTTATTATTGTTTTAAAAATCAAGAACAATCATTTGATGTATATTGTGCTTAGTTATGTGATTTAGTAATAATTCTTAAACTGGATTTTGTTTTATTTAAATGTCATTTGAACCCATATAAGCACAGTATTGTTCTTTATAATTACGCTGTTTGCCTGGTTATATGCGAGGGTTTGCATTTTTCTCACACGTGAAAATCACTTGTATGCCTGTATCATTTCATTAATGGGGGATGCTTAGGACCATACAGCTAGTTTATCACCGCCACGTTTTATTGAAGTGCCTGTACCAAGCCAGGAAAATGAAGGGATCATGTATTTGTGAGATTGATGTATCGATTTTGCCTCATTTTTGCGATTTTTGTATTGTTCCGACAGTGGGGTAGTTTTATTATTAATTTTATTACAAACATGTAATCATGACCGTTCTATAGAACGTAAATTCATGGCAATTATTGATATTGACCTGATTTCTGAATCCTAACCAAAGTATTTACAATGATCAGATATATCTGATGACATATTGACGGGCGTGAATATCGTAGCGTTTATTGATGAAGTGAATGATTGTTGTTTAATACCAAATGAGCGGTAATTCAGCTATATCATTGTGAGAAAATGTTATTTTTTGATGATATGGTCTGATTTTGAACTAGACAAACATGTTGAGCTGGATTGCTCAGTGCTAGCTCCCTGATTTCAAAAGAGCAGTCCATAGGAAGACATGTCGGTCCACTCAGATATATTAGCCTGATTCCGAGCCAATAAGTTGTGAATACTTAATATTTACCAATTGTATGTAAATTATCATGAGCATGTTAGACAATAACAAATCGTTGACGAGAACATTCATGAAATGTTTTATGAGAAACAATCGTGGATAGAAGAGCAGTTTCGAAATATTGGCCTTGATAAGAAATATAATATATTTGAATGATGTATCCCCTTTGGAATAAATGAATTTAAGAATCAATATATAATTTATGTTCTGTCTGTGAGTTTCATTACTGGGTTATACAGATAAACAACCGAACCTGCCGTTAGTCTCATACTCAAACTCGTTGACTTTATGATATTATTATTAAAGTTATGCTGTAGGTAAATGCAAAACAAAACAGTAAACAAGACTATTCATATATAAAGCATCGGCAAAGATGGTAGACTTACTTTAAAGGAGAAATATAATGTAAAACCGATCAATCAAACTTGCTAGAAAGGTCGTAACTATTGAGTACTGTTCATTGATGATGAAGATAGAGTATAACAGTCAGTTGTTTTAACAACAGCACCGTCCAACTAGGGGTTCGGGTTGTGGTATTTGACGATACTTTCAACAATATTTCAGCT
The DNA here is from genome assembly GCA_002080005.1 of Gigantidas platifrons. Classification (NCBI taxonomy): domain Eukaryota; kingdom Metazoa; phylum Mollusca; class Bivalvia; order Mytilida; family Modiolidae; genus Gigantidas; species Gigantidas platifrons. The sequence continues at coordinate 320,637 of MJUT01037488.1, forward strand.
ATATCGTGGGGTTGTGTTTATTTGGTGGAGGAAATCGGAGTACCAGGAGGAAACTACCGACCTACCACAAGTCACGGACAAACTTTATCACATAATGTTGTATCGAGTACATCTTGCTGGAGCGGGATTCCAACTCACAGCGTTAGTGATGATACAAATTGGAAATATAAAATAAAATGGGTAAAGTAGGTGAAGGTGATGACAGGAGTATAAAAATCAGTTGTTTTAACAACAGGACCACCAACGACTACTCATATTTTAACAACAGGACCACCAACCACTACTCATACTGTCTTAAAATGCCATTTGTTTAATTGATATGACAAATACTCTGAGCACTAAGTTCAAGAATAATAGACAATAAAATAACCGAAAGAAAAAGGACAAAAGACAAAAACAGTGGTCGAGAAAATACTACACAGAAAAATATGTCCACCAACGATATAACAAAAAGGTTGTCAATAAAAAAATCATTTCATTTTCTGATAACGTTTTATTGTGAATCAGAGCAATTTACACAACTTTTGGAGTAGCTATTGTCACAGTAACTCTGAAGATCGCTTTTCACTTCTGATTGAATAGATATTGATTCCTTACTTTTATGTTACTCCCTCAAATTATAACTAGATGTCTTTTGTTTTAATTATAATACCAAAGTGTCATTCGGGATTATTAATTAAATAAAAAAAAAGCAATTGATTTACAAAAGCATGCTCTAAAGAGGGAACAGCTGCATATAACATATTAATACGTATTTGAAAAAACAAAACAAAATATCATGAAAAGAAACCGATTGAGGCTATGATAATATTGGGAAAGCAAAAACAAAATAATTATAAACAACTTTCAAAATGTTTCCTCCTTCGAGGGAAAAGATTAAATTAACTCTTGAAATTTCTTTTGAACAGCGTTTATTAGGAAAAACTAAAAATGTGACAAATGAAATTCTAAAACAAAATTTTAATAAGACAAATTCACTTGTACCTGATCCCATTGTCATGGTTTTTGTACAATAAAACATGCTTAGATTAAAAAAACTACAACTAACCAATAAGAAGTATATTTGACACAGTCTTTATTAGTATATGTTATTCATGCTTCATAGTCCTGCCTATAATCACAGCGGACAAGTACAAAACCAAAAACAGAACAAAGAACTATTAAACAACCGTAATATGGATACACTGCTTAAACCATACTATAATAATTAACTATGTTATTGACAGATGTTTCCATGTAGCATGCAGTACAATGACATCAAAGCTAAACAAATGCAGAGGCAACTCACACTTGTCAAATACATTACTTTTGGAGCAATTTCAATAATCTAGACTGAAGCCAAATATGTTTTGATGTTCAACATGATTGTTGTTCCTGTGTCAATCTTTGTTTGTTCGAAATGGCTTCAATTTATTATTACAACAAAAACATTGTTAACTGTTTGGTGACTTTCAAATTGTAGTGTATGTAATTTTGGCAAAATAGAAGAGAGAGAGTGAGTGATTGTTGTTTAGCAACTCGGCAATTTTTCAGTTATATCATGGCGATAACAAGTTAAATTTCGATGAGATGATGACGAGGTCCTCTTTGTACTAGACCAATACGCTTAGTTGGATTTTTATAGTTCTAGTTCACTGAAATAACAAGTGAACCAGTCTTTGCTCTTCCTCCTTAATGTTAATGCGACGTGCTTAGTGGAAAAGCAACTAATACCAATTTTGGTTTGACCTGACCGAGGCTCTGACCGGGACTCGAACCACTATCTACGCATTCGAGTCGAACACGCTAACAATTACACCACAGATGCAATTCAAAATAAAAGATTATATGTATATTAATAATAAATTATTTATTTATGTTATGCTGGTTTCTACCTTGGTCTTAGATTAAAGTTACATACCTATTTTAAAAAGAACAAATCATATTATTTTTCAGAACAAAAACCAAAGGTGATAGATATATATAGTTTCCATGCTGCCAACGTCTTTTAAATTATTTTGTTTTCCAGTCTTTAGACTTTAGAATGTTGAAGGTTATCCAAGAAACACATTTAATACACTAAATTATACATTGACATTTTCATTTCACCATTTTATTTATATAAAACAAGTGTTGTCTGAGGGCAAGTGTGGACACAGAAATGTGTTGTCCAAAAGGCAAGTGTGGATATCAATATTTCATATTATTTAACTTAAAAAAATACACTATGCAGAAAACTACAGAGTGAGCAACACGAACCCCACTAAAGACTATGGATGTGCTCTGATCTATGGTTTAATTCCAGGACCTGCTTATTGAATTATAAAGAAGATATTGTGTTTTAATTAAAACGTAGATATCAAATTGGGTGCGCACGAGACGTTTCTGGAATAATCGTCATCAAGTACGCTCAAAATTTTCAGAATAAAGTCCAATGAAAGGTCACACTTCCCCCCTAAAAATCAATTTTCAATTAAATCGATTTCATTGTTTTTTGTTTTTGCTTGTTTGTTTGTTTAGTTTTTTTTATGAATAATAAAATTCATCTCCTTTTTTCCCTTTTTTTCTTGTTTAAATCAATGATCAACAATATTCCAGAATCAAACAAATGAATAAATATAACATAGCATCTTTCCTTTACATTGTCAAGATTCTATATTTATAAACTATTGACCTGAGTAACCTTGCTAAACAATGCGGGTTCAGTGGGCATGGTGTGTTTTAAATCGGTCATCCAATCAGGACGCTCATTATTGTCCAAGATAAAAATACATCGCTAAAATTAGCTGTGTTCTAAAACTTCAATTCATAAATTTATATATAGAATAGAAATCGGAGATATTTCGTCATAAAACTTCACACATGGTTTTGTCTATTATATTTCTTTAAGACAAGCATAAACTTGTATTGCATTTATCAATATTTTATGAGTACCAACAGTTTTTTCAACACCGTATCTGTTCACGTGACTACACATACTACTCACAATGACCCGTGACCCAGATTAGCAGGTGTCAGGAATATTTTCTGTATATGGTATATAATAATAAATAACCAGCATTGGGAAACAAATTATTAGATTCAACGTATAGTAATATAAAATTAGACATATCTTGCTCGACAATAATGGATTCCATCATAACAAGTATAAAAACAAAGGAGAGATTATGCGCTAAAACTGCCTCGACAAGAATCGATGAAATACTATACATGTATCATGTATATATAATATATATATATATAATAAATCAAATTGATTAATTGTTGTGTAACGTCACATGTGAGCTATATTTTTGATAAATTCATGAAGAGAACAAGCTTATAAACGATAAAATAGCGATCGTTGAGGTTCATGTGTAATAAGATTATAATGGCAAATTTAAGTTGCCATATATTTGAAATATAAAATATAATGGGTAAAGAAAGTAAATCTTGACATCAACGACGACTCATAAAATACTGTCTTAAAGGGCTGTTTGTATAATTAATATGAAAATTTTGGAAAAACTACAACCAACCAATAAGAAGTATATTTGACACAGTCTTTATTAGTATATGTTATTCATGCTTCATATTCCTGCCTATAATCACAGCGGACAAGTACAAAACCAAAAACAGAACAAAGAACTATTAAACAACCGTAATATGGATGCACTGCTTAAACCATACTATAATAATTAACTATGTTATTGACAGATGTTTCCACATATGATGCAGTACAATGACATCAAAGCTAAACAAATGCAGAGGCAACTCACACTTGTCAAATACATTACTTTTGGAGGAAGTTCAACAATCTAGACTGAAGCCAAGTAATAACGAATTTTACGTTCAACATGATTGCTGTTCCTGTGTCACTCCTTGTTTGTTTGATAATGCTTAAATTTATTATTACAATGAAAACATTGTTAACTGATTGGAGACTCTCAAATTGTAGTTTATGTAGTTTTTGTTAAATAAAAGAGGAGTATATTTATAATAAATCAGTTATTCAGGTCATGCAAGTCTAGTTTAAAAAACATATATATATTCACTGAAGAAAAGTTGGACGAATCATTTAAGCCCAATATAATAATTTTACTGAATATTATATACCCGATGAAATTGGCAATATATTATTCTAACAGTGGGAAAGCCGCCGACATTGAATAGTTCCGATCTGTAGTCACGCGGGGAAAGGGAGATAATTATAAAAACCGTCATGGCATCACTGTCATTTTGTAAACGATCGCGATGCCGTATTTCAAATACAAAAATAAGCAACATCTGAATTAATTTGATCATAATATTCATCAAAACTTTGTTAATGATCATGTGTTTGGTGTAACTTAACCAATAAAACATGTACAAAACGCCTAACTGCTCGAAATATTAGAAATATCAAACGACGCCAGATGTCAATAAAAATATGGCGGGTAATACCCTGGTCTGCAATTGACTGACACAAATGCGTCCTCAAAACCGACGAAGGCTGAAATATATTTATATCGAAAGAATAAACATAAAGGAAGGTCTGTTAATTAAACAAACCCGTCATTTGCTTGCTCCATTTATAAATTTGGGTTTGAAGTCGTGGTTCATTTTCGGTCATTTTTAGCATTTTAAGACCTTTGTAGGTACGGTAATGCATTCCCTATTCCGAACTTGCTGAACAAATGTGGACTATGGGTTACCTAATTATCGTATTTAAACATCGTCAACAAAGTTGAGTTATATTCGGGTCTCATTAAAAAAAATCGTGGATGTAGTTCAAATTTTATTCAGGCTCAGTGGGAGCTCCAACCGATCCATGCTAATGAAGTACGTGTTGTACACCTAACTGATGTCAAACCAGGTTTAAATTCTACCTCTGCATGTTTTTGGAACACACGACCTCAATAAGGGATTTTGATTTTATGTGTGTGGTAGTTTTTGTTGGGTTTTTTTTTGTGGAAAATGGGGGGTGGTGGTATGCGAATAATAAATATATTTTTTAAATATAGTAAGTTTTCTTGTCTTATTACATGGACATGTGGATAAAAATAATTGTTATTGTGATTTGACAAGTACAAAATTTCTGAAAAAAATATTCAATCTCAGAAAGTATACTGAAAAGAAAATGATAGAAAGGGCCTGTAACAAGTATAAAAAAATTAATTCACAAATTAAAAAAAAACCCATAGGAAATCATACACCAAGAAAAACAAACTCAAACTGGAGTCCAGATATTCAAATGTGAGTAGATTAGGATTACCACAGACCCAAGCCATGACCCCATTTGATGATGATGTGGTTGACCAATGATCCAATCCATGATCACATTTTAATTTCCTCTTTTAAGACGAAGAAGAACAACAAAATCAATTCTCTTTATTTGATTCTAAGTTTGTCATGTGATGTTATCTCATTATATTCCATATAGGTTATAATTTTAAAATATCACAAAATAAATTAATAAAAAACAAACAAAATGATTTACTTTAGTCAAATAAAGTAAGAAACTTAAATAGGTAAGTTTTAACAGGTGAAAAGTAACAGTTTTTACTACAAGAGAATTCACATAAAAAAATCTAAAGCTCTTGAACTATATATCAATATTAAATTTACTTAAATAAGGGAATGCATAACCAGAGTGACATGAACTTACAAATAACCACAAAGACAGAATGACTACCATTCATACACACATATTTTAAAACACACAAAGAATAGATACCATTCATACACAAATATTTTAAAACAAAGACAGAATTACAAGCATTCACACATAGATTTTAAAACAAAGCAGAATGACTAGCATTCACACATAGATTTGAAATCAAAGGCAGAATGGAAACAAAATAACCTTTCCATTCAAAAAATAATTCTGCAATAAATTCACTTATTTCCTTTGCCTTTTGTTATATGGTGAACTTGGTCATTTTCCTCTGTATGTTTATAGACACCATATAATTTTGAAATATAGGTATTATATTTTATCTGTAAAACCTCCAATAGTATATGAAATATATAAGCTCTTGCTTATATTGAGGAAAATAAAGGTTAAAAAAAATTGGTGTCAAATGTAAAAGATCTGCTGTTATGTAACCTAGGTTATTGATTTTTGAATTCAGCTTGGAAATTAAGATTAGAAATTATATCTTGTATACAATTAACCTTGTCATATTGTTCTCTGTTATCCCTTTTTTTTTTTTTTTTT
>MJUT01037488.1:334094-364952 GCA_002080005.1 Gigantidas platifrons
TTTAACTAGAACAGGAACAAATGAACACCTGAATGAAATAGTGTTGTAATTAAAGATCATGTACGTGATATAGAAGTTTAAACGAATTTCAATGGTTATTATAATTTTGATATCAATTCAGTTGTATTTCACTTTGACTATTTCAATTACGGAAGACGGACCGCAACCAGGAAAAAATGAACACCTGAATAAAATAGTGTTGTAATTAAATATCATGTACGTGATATAGAAGTTTAAAAGAATGTCAATGGTTATTATAATTTTGATATCAATTCGGTTGTATTTCGCAAGCAGGAAAAAATGAACACCTGAATGAAATAGTGTTGTAATCAAAGATCATGTGCGTGATATAGAAGTTTAAAAGAATGTCAATGGTTATTATAAATGAGGTTGAAACAAGTCACATTTTGATAGCAATTCGGTTGTATTTCACTTTGACTATTTCAATTACGGAAGACGGACCGCAACCAGGAAAAAATTAACACCTGAATGAAATAGTGTTGTAATTAAATATCATGTCCTTGATGTACAACACTGAAAAATATTATTATTATAAATTTTATATCCTATTTTTTTTATAACCTGACGATGTGCACGCCATGGCGTGACAACGTATATGCAGCTACGCCTCTGTGATTTCTTGATAATACCAGAGAGGCAACTTGTCTGTAACAATGTTGTAACATTTTATTGAACAGACATTAAATATTTATTACAACGGCATTAACAAAGAATATCCTTTTTTTCATCTCAAAATTATTTTTTTCTTTCGAAATTGTGGTACGGTTTGCCGTACCAGCCAGAAAAAAATGGTACGGTCGGAACCGTACCAACCGTATCGGGTGCTACGGCAGTGAGTTGCAATGAGGCCTATAAACCCTTCAACTATGAGTATAATATTATGCCTCACGGCAAGTTCAAGATTGCCTCTAATGTGCCTTTTGCTTTGTTTTGTTTGATGTTTATAATTAGTTAGCTAGAAATCAATTATAATTAGTTAGCTAGAAATCAACAAATAAAGAACTTATTTATTGTTAATTTCAATTGCCTATTCTTGGCAGACATAATTTGTTTTGAAATATTGACGTCACGCAAAAGGGGAATTTCAGAGCTAACTTACAAATCATATACGGTAAGGTGCCATTTCCGTCAGTAACTGAGTCTTAGTCTGTTAACTTATTTGTTGTCCCTTTATTGAGAACATGGAAATAAAATTTAATTGTCTTTATATATTTTTTTTTGCATATATTTTTTACCGAGGCAGCTGCCTCGGTTGCCTCAACGTAAGCTACGCCTTTGGTGTGAATTGCTTCAATCTCCACATAGCACTAGGTCAACAGTTATCATAGATTAGTAGGTGATGGTAATCATCCATGTAATTGGCTCAGTGGGGTGTTTGCAAAATTTCACCGGAGGCAATTTCTTGGCATGCTTTTCCCCCGTTTCTAAGCCTCATACACATATTACCTATATGCTTCGATAGTGCACAAGTATTGTATATTTATTCGAAATCAGTGACGGGGTCTATTTGTGTAGTGCTAACCCACTGATCGAACACACTATCCTACATTCCAGTCAACTCGTCTTTGTTCTTTCTCATTATTATGCTGTGTGTTTAGCAGAGAAGCAGCAACTACCAATATTGTAGTCTTTGGTTTAATCCCAATAGGGGCTCGAATACACGAATTACCACACCCAAAAGGGAGCATGCTTACAATTACATGACCGGACATTATATGCATTTTGCATATACAGTGAAACCTGTCTAAACCGAACCCCTTGCGGTCTGAAGAATTTGTTCAGTTTAGACAGGTGTTTGGTTTACACAGGTTCAAATTACATAGACATTTAGTAGATGGGACAGTAAAGTTTGTCTGGTTTAGACATGTTTTCGGTTAACTCGGGGTTCGGTTTAGACAGTTTTCACTGTAAATTATTATCAATATAAAAGCATCTACGTTATTTCAGTTTAAAGAAATAAGAACACACAGGTTACAGTTCGTTAAAAAACCTGATGTAAACCTAATGTGATTATTAATAAAATCAGCAAAAATATTCAAACTACGATTTGTTTCCATGGGCGCTTACATATTATATTGCAATGCCATATATATTTTGTAGGCACGTTGCTGATTGGTCCTTTAAAGATTTAGATATGTGAGATTGCATAAGATATCAGTCTATAACAAAAAAGCCCAAAATATACGGAAAAAATATATTGCAATGCATTTCTTACATGCATCAAAATAAATTGATAATTAGTTGTAGCAAACAGTGATGAAGATACTTTTTGCTGAGAATGATTTTTCTCTCCTTTTACTACATTAAATCTCATATAACATTCATTTCCGTTGTTAGTAGTTCAGTTTACAATGCCAAGCTACTAATTTAGTTTAAATGGCCAAGTTATTAATTTAGTTTACAGTGCCAAGTTACTAAATTAGTCTACAGTGCCAAGTTTACTAATTTAGTTTACATGGCAAAGTCACTAATTTAGTTTACAGTGCCAAGTTACTAATTTGGTTTACATGGCCAAGTTACTAATTTAGTTTACATGGCCAAGTTACTAATTTAGTTTACAGTGCCAAGTTACTAATTTAGTGTACAGTGCCAAGTTACTAATATAGTTTACAATGCCAAGCTACTAATTTAGTTTACAGTGCCAAGTTTACTAATTTAGTTTACATGACAAAGTTACTAATTTAGTTTACAGTGTCAAGTTACTAATTTAGTTTACAGTGCCAAGTTACTAATATAGTTTACAATGCCAAGCTACTAATTTAGTTTACAGTGCCAAGTTTACTAATTTAGTTTACATGACCAAGTTACTAATTTAGTTTACAGTGTCAAGTTACTAATTTAGTTTACAGTGCCAAGCTACTAATTTAGTTTACAGGGCAATTGAGATTTGATCTAAACTATATGTACTGTACAGACAAACGTTCAAGCTGACTGAAGGACATGAACATGTAATAAAAACCGGTATTTAAAACCTCCATTGACGATTCAATGTTTTTTATATTGTCTTTTGTTATAATATTATATCTCACAAATTATTCTAAATTTATTTTTATATTGGCTTTAATTGTCAATTTTCCCATTTTAGAATAATATTAGAATCAGGTATAATCAAGAATCTAACAAAAGACAGAATATTGAAAAATTATTTTATTATATCATTGCATAACATACACCTGGGACTATTATACTGACGGGACTGGAAGCTCTCTGATTAACCATGTAATCAGAGATCGATATCTCAGTGCCGAAAACGAGATTTCGATTTCCGTGAGATTTCTATTTCCGCCATATTGTTTTGACAGTGGAAGCGTGGGTTGAACATACAATCAAGTAAGTGTTTTTATAGCATACTGTGATTATCATTCATTATGTAAACACAATAATTATCGAATTAATATGTTATTATAACAAATTGAATAGTTAAGAATTTCTTAAACCTGTCTGTGCATGTTTTTTTCGAGATCAAAGTAGTAGATTTTGAGAAGAAAATCGAAGCGTACCCACGCTACGATGTTTGAAGCAGCTTTCGAATTTTCCCAAAAGTTTGTTGTAATATAAGAAATATATCATTTCTTCTTTTGTAAGTTAAAGAAACATAAACAAAGGATGGATCGACATATCTTTTACCCAGTTTTGTCCAATAGTAAGTTTTTTACGAGAATCGCATTTTGATGTCATCTGTTTCTTGTCCGAGTCAGATAGGACTTATGACACTGCGGAATTTATACAACTCCTTCTAATCGTGTAATTATCGGCACTCAAACTATTACTTTTCTTAAACAGTAATGAGATACGCATAGGAAGTAATCATTTTAGTCTCAATGTTTTCACCTGAATCTTCAGAGCAAGTCGATGAAATAGCACATTTTTTTTCAGGTTTTGCCTTTTTTACTCAGGTCAGGTAGAAGTGATGTTTACTTAAAAAAAGCTAAAATCCTCTACGATTTAAGTATTTTATCTTAAATTTGTTTATCTAATTTGCCGATGATACTTTCTGTTGCGTTTCTGCTTTAATTATTTCATCTTATTAAAATTCATTTATTTAATATTTGCCGAAGATACTTTCTGTTGCGTTGGGTTGTTTACACGCTAATTAGTCACGTGATCACACAGCTGTCAATCAAGGGAAAAAAATCAATAATCTTGTTATCGGGACATTGAAATCTTGATCGAGCGATCAGTTTCCAGTCCCGTCAGTATAATAGTCCCAGCATACACACGTTCTTTTTGAAGATATTTTTTTTAATTTAGATTTTATATTCGCAGATTTAATATCAACATTTTTTATCAGATCTGTACATTCATAAAGACACATTATATATTGGACGTATACCTGATTAACGCTAAATGTATTAGAATAACAAATAAACAAGCATGACATATTATTTAGTGTGCTTCACCCGTTACTGGAACACAGTACTCCATCCCCAGGTCTGTTCAAAGTTAGCATATTGGAAAGATAAATAATATAGTGCCACTAGTGTGGCAGGAACTCCTGACCCTTCGGAGCACCTGAGTTCACCCCGGTTTTAAGTGGGGTTCGTGTTACTCGATCTTCTTCTTTTGGCCATTGTGTTGTCTATTCTTCTGCGATATAAGTATTCTGATTGCCCCTTTGGTATCTGCAAACTCTTCTAATCTAAAATCCTCTGGGAGCACGAAAACTAGTAATATTTTTATACTTACTTATGGTCTACAACCAGTAAATTATTCCATATCAGCTGGTTGTCAGTTAACTACAAATACAGACACTTATGTTGTTTTTTCTATAATGTTATTATTGCCATTCTTGAGGAAGTATTAAGGGAACGTGTTAATGCTTGTTCTAATAATGTTAAACAGCTACAGATCCAGCAATTTACCAGATAATGTTGAGATCACCTTAGCCTGTTTAGCCCCGCCATAATTATGTACCTATAATGTTCCAGAACATAGATTTAAGTGAACTCTAATGTGTTTTGGGAGTTTGAGACTTATCCAGAATTGATTTATATACTTGTAAGTCTTAAACGTTCATCATGTTAAGCTGAAATAAATATAGGTCTTATCATCTTATACAGTAACTAATTCTAAAAAACGATATTTGTTGTTATTGTAACTGTGTCCATGATTAGTCGATCAAATGTGATTTAGCTCAGATTTTAATGTCTGATTTATCTGGACGGAATTTACGTCGGATTAATTTTGCAGATATATAAACTTTGGCGCATTTCTTCCTCATTGGAGACACGCAAATGCTTTATGGTATTAATGTTCTTGTAGTGTAGAAGAATAGTCGCGGTTATGTTGTCTGAAACTCCTTCATACTCAAATAAGGATACAACATTCTGTATTACCATTAATAAGTACATTAATAAGTGTCGTTAACTGAATGGAAATAAGATAAAAATGTTTCAAAGACGCCTACACATAGTAAAAATACATGACGATTGATTGTGTAATGACAGGTAATCTATCCCCTGCTGTAGTAATACATTTCATAAGAAAACAATCTAGACAAAGAATACGATAAGATCACTTAAAATCGTGATAATATTTCAAACGAAAATTTATACCAATTTAGAGACAGTCTAAAATATTCTGACATGAAATGTCAACTTTCCAATTAAATATTATACAAGTAAAAATGTAGATATGGAATTTAGTGTGCACGACGAGTATTATTCCAAAGAAATGGTGGGTTGAATCAGATTTTACGGCGCCAAACCTCCCGCTTTCATTACGTTCAAATGTTCCGGCTGTCACTATTATGTAATTGTTATTAAAACTAAGGTTCTCCTCCCTCGTGGATAGGTGACGGTAGCAGATGTTAGCGATCCTGTTTAGACCCCTTGGTTTACTTGCTTCCAAAAGATTTTAAATCATTTGGCTTTCCGATCTTTCGATTTGGAGCGTACCTAATGGATATTATTCCAGAAACGATTCTTACTCACTAAATTTGATGTCTACGTTTTTATTACTAGTACTTAGTAAAATGCATTTCAACATTACTTTCACATCTCACCATGTAATACCATGCCGTATTCTCATATTACTCTTAAACAAGGAGCTGTTTGATCTGTCATACACCCATAAAAATGTGTACGACTCTCATCAATGATGAATCCATGTTATATTGATTTAGATTGGGACACGATTGTGTGACATAAGTTGCAACAGCAAGTCTGTGCAGGGTTTTTATTGTTTGAACTCTGCAGATTTGACTATCAAGGAATGCAAGCTGGTAGAAACGTAACCAGTTGAATCCCACCGCGTTTGTGTGTCCGCCGGAAGTGATTCACATTATTGTCGTTGGTTACATTGACCACATTAACTGTTCAAGTACAATGTTTCCTAATATAACGTAATTTAAAAAAAAACATCCACTTAAAAATATGAGTTATTTTCGTATAAGACTATTTATGTCTTTCTACCATGACAATAACTACTGTGTCGTTTATTTATGTACAATATAACGTCATTAGATGTTGTTTTATTGATATATTGAATGTTATTATTCCACACATTAATTTATTTTCTAATAAAACTTGTATGTGCATTTTAACATGTTACATCTGTCTGTTTGTGCAATTAGAATTACGTGTTTTCATTTGCAATAATTACCTTTTATCTTACATATTTCTGATTTAATAGATAGCATAAGACGCATGCAATATTGTATACCTGATAAATAAATTATTTTATAACTCTATTAAATCTGCACGGTTTGTGACTGTCTATTCAAAGCCAAGACCTAGATTTCCACCACCTTATTTTAAACAGAAAGTTGATGACTGTCTATTCAAAACCAAGACCTAGATTTCCACCACCTTATTTTAAACAGAAAGTTGATGACTGTCTATTCAAAGCCAAGACCTAGATTTCCACCACCTTATTTTAAACAGAAAGTTGAATCAGTGCTCGTCAACAATTGAACAACTATATCTCATCGTACATAAAACAATTGGCTAGAAAAATAGCTTATATGTAGATAAGGGTAATAACAAAATTACCGAACCCCAAACAATCTTCTAAAGGGAAAGTCAAAACTCATAAGTATATAAACAGACAAAATCAGTTAACAACCGGAAAACCGTAATGACCCTGACTTGGTACAGGCATTTCTAAAGAAATGGTGGGTTGAATCAGATCTTACGGCGCCAAACCTCTCGCTTTCATTACGGTTCAAAGGTTCCGGCTGTCACTATAACAGTGAATTCACGCAAGTTGCGTTTGGCTTGTTTTCGGAAGTCAACGATCGTAAGAACTCGACCACTCTTGCCCCCATTTTAAAGAACTATTTATTCCCAATTGTTTCAAACTGTTATTTTCATTTTCATTATATGTGGTTTAACACACATTGTTTATCAGGCTTAAGGCCTTTCAACAATTTCCTGTGTGTATTTATTTAGATGCGCTATCTGACAAATTGCTGATATTATTTCTAAGATTAACTTAACATTATTAAGTGTCATTCTACTATCCCAGCATAGGTCTATGAGAAAACGACAGTTAATGTAAGTTGAATATACAGCAGTATCGTATACTTTTAGTTTTACCTGAATAACAGAGATGATTGTTCATGTCCATTTCCATGGAAACAAATATCATTCTGGTTTTATTGGATGTAAAGACCGTATATATTGTTTGACGTCAAATTATTAGCTATTCAATGGCGGGAAAAGGGTTATTCTCTGTCAAATGAGAATGCTGTTTGGTTTGTACTAGACAACGCGTTTACTTGATATTTATAGTGCCAATTCACAGAGAAAACTGCTCACATGTAGATATGTTCCGTTCGGACACATATTCCTGACTGAGTTAACCAGTCTGTCCCCCCTCCCTAAAATGCTTGCGTAACAGGAAATACTAATTTTATAGTCTTTCGTTTTTCGCGAGTGTGGACGGAACCATCAATCTACCGCACTCGAGACGAAACCGCTCACTGATTACAGTACCCAGGCGGTCTGTATAAATATATCTGTCTTCAATATCTAAATAAACACTTAAGTGAATAAATTGATGATCGACACGAACGAGGAATGATTTCTTCAACTGTTATTACATACTTCACATCGTCTATCATTAATTGTTTTTGCACCAGGAAATGAAGGAATTATTGACATCTCTATATATAGAATTGGTTATTGATGTCAAATCCGGTAAATAAAAAAAAATATTTGCACTTTTATGACAATAGATATTAGTTTTATCCAAATAATAAACAAAAGAAACATTAAAACAAAATAAAAATAACATGCTATGTACTGTGTCGCCCTTTCAAATGTCAGCTAAGACGAAAGGGTAATGAAAACTACATGTCGCGTTATATAAAACTCACGTGCAACTGGAAGATTGTTTCTGGTTCAAATTAAATAAAACTTTGATATATTCTACATTTGAAGTAATTTACCTATCGGGCTTTTATTCTTGTGTTATAAGATATTTAACATTAGGCTTCCGACCATTGTTTGTATCGAAAGTGTAAGATATATAGAATCTAACACCGGCAAAAGTGCAAGACAGGGAAATCTCCGACACCCGAGGGTAAGATTTCAATCGTTCGCTGACTCGGCGAGCCTCGTCAGCGAACGATTGAAATCTTACCCGATGGTGTCGGAGATTTCCCTGTCTTGCACTTTTTGCCGGTGTTTGATTTTATTTCTCACTTTTATCAGCTGTTACCTAATTGTTTTGTTTACATTCCAGATCGAGCGTTTTCCCGCAAATTTTGTTTCCATTGCTGAAGTAAATATTCAATTTATTCATATGCATCCGTGTCTTGGCAGTATTTTAAATGTATTTCATAATAAAATACAATGTATTTAATAAATATATGATAAATGTAACTCAACACTACACCTGTGTCTGTGAAAAAATATTTGAATTTGGTCAAAGGGAGGTAACGTTAGTTACTAACAAGGGAGAGCACTCTATTATTTACTCAAAGTAAACAAACATTGACAAATTGTTAACTAGCAGAATAGTATACATACATTAATTTAAAAATACTTATGTAATAGAATCGTGGTTTTATTGGTGAAGCATGGAGAACTGGGGGCAGTTGACATAAACTGTACAGCATGTATTTGCCGGTAAAACGCACGTGATTTTTTTGTCTTGCACTAGTGCAAGATAAGACAATCTCACATCGCTAAAATATAGGAACTGGTCTGTCTCAAAAGTGAAATATTACCGTTCAGGTGGGTTGTCAAAAAGTAGGAACAATGACGACAAAACACTGGCAGACGAAGTAAGACAACGTTGGCATATTTAACTGGCAGCCATATTTCAGATATCCAGCATACCATGTGTCTCTGGATTGTCCTATCGGTTTTCTGTAATGCTTGTTTTTTTTTAACAAATATACATGATCGCGCAATTTCGTGGCTTGCCACAGACACTTCAATAAAAACTAATTAAATGTGTAATATACAATTATCTAGCAATCAATCTTCTACATTTATAGATTTTATTCAATCATGTCTTGATTGATTACAGCTATCAGAAAACCTAATTGTGAAATAAAATTGTTTTTATTTTCGTCTATTTTTTTATTAACAGGCGTGAAATCGAAAACATCGAAACGCTTTTCTTTTTATTCCGCCTTAATGGTTATTATTCAACCACTTCGAGTGCGGTAAATTTTGGGTTCGAGCCCCGGTTAGGTCAAACCAAAGACTATAAAATTGGTATTTGTTGCTTCTTCGCTAAGCACGAAACATTAAGGAGAAAGAACAAAGACTGGTTGGCTCGGAATCAGAATAATGTGTCCGAGTGGAGCGACATGTCTACCCGCAGACTGTTGTTTCAGTGAACTAGCACTATAAAAATCCAACTCCGTGTGTTGTTGTAATACAAAACGGACCTCATCATCATTATCTCATTGACAATTTACTTGTTCTCGCCATGATGCAGCTGACAAATTGTTAAAATTGGCGTTAAACAACAATCACTCACTCAACCAATTTTAATATCATCTATCTAGTTATTAGTTATTCAAATATAGAATTACCATAACGCTGCAATTTTGTACAGACAACATTATCAGTCATTTGAGAAATAAAGAGAAAAAGAACATTATCCAAAATTTATCGCCATGATATAGCTGAAATATTGCTGAAAGTGGCGTTAAACACCAAAAATAAATAAAAACCAAATCATAATGGTCGTTCCTCTCACAGCCACGATCTTAAACATACATATCTAAACTTAACAACCGTTTGTCATATGATTTTTATAGATTGATTCATTGATAGAA
Organism: Gigantidas platifrons; assembly: GCA_002080005.1. NCBI lineage: Eukaryota > Metazoa > Mollusca > Bivalvia > Mytilida > Modiolidae > Gigantidas > Gigantidas platifrons. The sequence continues at coordinate 344,356 of MJUT01037488.1, forward strand.
AAAAAATGTTTTAGGTTGCTGTTTAATTCTGACCAATCATAATGGCATAAATAAATAAATAAATAAATAAATAAATAAATAAATAAATAAAAATCTTTATTTAGAGAGAGTAACTTATTTGGATTATACCAATTTTCAATAAGGCTCTCTGGAAACAATACATAAGTACATGGACATAGATATCAGCAAAGTATATATAACACAATAACATATTCACATATTTTAAATAATATAACGCAAACAATTTAAAAAATCAGTTTATCAAAAATTTAATAATTTGTAAGAGTTTTTGAATTCAAATACAGTTTTCGAGGTTTTAATTTCATTTGGTAGTGAGTTCCATACTTTTGGCCCACTAAAGGAAAAACTTGATTTGTATAATTCTGTATTTGGTATTTGGTATTTGAACAAGGAAATTGTCTGATGATGAAAATCTGGTATCGTATGACTCCTTGTTATTTGCAGAAACAATAAGATTTGATAAATATTCCGGGGCGAATTCATTTTTAGATTTATACATTAATAAAGCCTTGTGATAAAGTATTCTTTTCGTAATTGGAACAATCCCACATTCCCGAAACAGTTCGCTAGATCGTTTTTTAAAATCGTGCTCATCTAGAATAATTCTTGCAGCCCTTTTTTGTAATTTTAGTAAATTTTCAAGTAAATACTTACTACAACCCCCCAAAAAATTACATGTATGAATTGATTGATTAATAATTGCTGAACGACGTCCAACGAGCAGTACTTCAGCTATTTTCAGGAAGAGAACAAGTTACATAAAAATGGGGGAATGATGGGTCAACCGGTGTAACGACCTTTACCTAACGCTAGGAAAGTATGAAAAGTTTGGTAGAGGTGATAGCATTAGTCTTGTTACCGGATACAATATCTACTCTCATTCAAAATCTATAAAAGAGGTCTATAGCGTGAACGGCGTGTGGAAGTTTCCCCAATATAGTGTACATTCCGACTTTCCGTGGTATAATTTAACGACTCCCATCGAGAGGACACATATATCCGCAAACCTGGGGACGTGTCTGAGAGTTTCAGCGCTGGGAAGATTCACCAGTACGCAGTCCATGTATGATATATGTAATTTCATCAATATATGTGTAATATTATGTTCACATTGTATGTCTTTTCCATTTCTTTGGAGGTTGTGAGTGTGGTAAAGTTTCCATTACGTAAATACGTTTAAAATACCACAAGAAAGACAAATGTCAAATATATTATCACTGTTTAAGTCTCATCGTCTATTAAAATAACAGATGGAAGTTTGCTTCATATTTCTGTAGGATGAAATTAGTTATCGCCAGTTAAATGCTAAATGCAGACATGAAATTATATACTTATATTTTAATATTACCAACCCAATCTGATCTGGTCCATCTGCCCGGTGGTGCCGTCAGGCTTATTAAAGCATCCGTTGTAATTATTCATTATTCCCTCTGAGTATATCTGATAAACAAGACGTAGTACTTTATGTGTTTTTAAACCTACGCATATCTTTATAAATTTGTAGGCTCAGTATGTAGGTACTACATTAAGGAGGAAATCAGAAATAACTGGACGTTAATGAATAATAGCTGTCCATAAAAATAGGAAAACACCACAAGCCAGCTAATGGCACGTTCAATGTAGAATAAACAAATTCGTTAAGTTGTTAAGACATATAATTTTAAGGAATTAATTTAGACGATGACATTAATGTCTGCAAGTATAGTCAGTTACAAATTTATATGTACCAGTATAAATCGATAACGTGATGTATGCCCAACATGAATGTTGTGGTTTGAACCAGTTCGTCATCATTTGGCACACGCTTGTCGCTAGACTCTTCATGAATAGAAAACTGTCATCGAACCATAATGGATACGACTGGAGGTGTTCTCACCATATGTCTAATGCCGTATTGATACAAAATCCATTATATTTGCACTGAGACATTATTTGTGACTCCTGTTGATACATTACAAATATATATATATCTATATATAGAGGCTATGATTAGGTTTTATGGTGAGTTTCAACATTTAATGTATACGTTCAGTCTGCTATCATACCCTATCAGACAAATACAAATATGATATAAGTCAACGCTAGAGAAATCCGCAGGGGCAATCAAGAATGGACAACATTGGGCACACCATACACAGGACGGACGAAGGCAACTCGGACCCCCATAAGCCTGTCAGTAATTGGAGGGGGGTCTGTTATATTGTCTTGAGTAAACCGGTTGCCTCCACCAATATATCTGTCCTCCACGAAATAACTGAAATGATGTTTTTATAGGCGGTATACAGTCAAAGCCCATCAATAGTTACAGAGTTTTACAGTATAATAATATATATGTTAAGGTTATAATTGTCAATATACGCCTATCTACTTCCCGTGACTTGCCCGTCCGTTTGATGTCTTTGACTATCGTGATTATCATATGATATTATTTACAAGCTGTTGCAATATCTATTTTTGAGTGATATTTCAATAATTAAATCGTTTATATAAAATGAATAAAATAGACAAAATAATCATTAATTTGACATATAGAAGACGAATCTTGAAAGAAGTAACTGCGTTACTCACCGTCTAATAGGAAATGCATTTTCAGAGGAAATTCACACATTATTAGAATTTATACATCTTAAACTTTTGCTGAAGGTCAAATTACTAATACATGCCATCAACCAATCAATTATGCATTATAGAAATAGAATACAAAATATGTGCACTTTTTAAGACTACACATTACATGTTAATTTAATACAATTAAAAACGGGATATACATGTATCACGGCCTTAAAACAGAAACATTAACACTTATGATAACGTCGTAGATATAGAAACATTAACACTTATGATAACGTCGTAGATACAGAAACATTAACACTTATGATAACGTCGTAGATACAGAAACATTAACACTTATGATAACGTCGTAGATACAGAAACATTAACACTTATGATAACGTCGTAGATATAGAAACATTAACACTTATGGTAACGTCGTAGAAATAGAAACATTAACACTTATGATAACGTCGTAGATATAGAAACATTAACACTTATGATAACGTCGTAGATATAGAAACATTAACACTTATGATGACGTCGTAGATACAGAAACATTAACACTGATGATGACGTCGTAGATATAGAAACATTAACACTTATGATGACGTCGTAGATAAAAGAAACATTAACACTTATGATAACGTCGTAGATACAGAAACATTAACACTTATGATAACGTCGTAGATATAGAAACATTAACACTTATGATGACGTCGTAGATATAGAAACATTAACACTTATGATAACGTCGTAGATATAGAAACATTAACACTTATGATAACGTCGTAGATACAGAAACATTAACACTTATGATAACGTCGTAGATACAGAAACATTAACACTTATGATAACGTCGTAGATATCAGAGTTGATGTGCTCGACGCGTTTCTGGAATTATCTTAATTATCTTCATCATTTATGGCCAAGGTCAAAAGAATTGAAATCAAAATAATTCAAAAGTTTTTTGAGAGCAGATTGTCCATTGAGATATTTACACAACGTATACAGTCTTAGGTGACATACAAATGTCGCAGGCGAAACAATTGTGAATTTTTCAACAGAAATTAATAGATATACAACGGTATAGCTAGATAACATACGTTCTAAATATATGGCTTTATCTATTTATTTTTTCTTTTATTGTACATATATTCCGCTTGTTTTATTGACAAGTATGTTTTATTTCTAAGGGTTTCGTATGTGTCTAAGTTCATCATAAAATTTGTTCACCCCACGATATAGCTGCAATAATGTTAAAATTGGCGTTCAACACCAATTAATCAACGAATGAATTCATATTTTTTCTGTAGTGACAAACGTAGAATAATAATTACACGAAGTAATACTGCATGTACAAAAGGCCACAGTTCAGATAACAAAAATAGACTAACATGAACAACCTTGACACAGCCTCCATCATCACAATCTTAGGACCAGGGAGTACATTGCAATTTAAGGTTGTTTATGATATTTACACACAGAGTGGAATCGAATTATATATACATGGCAAGTTTCTTAACTTTTGATGAATAATTTGTATTTGTGGCTGCTGGCATTTCGTGTCATGATTGTATTATTAAAGACGCCAATTCTTATCAAATACCCCTTCCGATTATGATTGGTTTTGAATTAAGCATATTTAATTGATCTAATATAAGCAATGGGATTGGGCACAAGTTATGACTGGTTGCAGCAAGAAATGAGAATTGTGGTCAGCTGGAATTAAAAAAGTACCATAAATATATTCAAAAATCGAGTTATTTTGTTCTTGAGACTAATATGTTTACCACTGATATCTTGATGGTGGTATTTAATGATTCATAAGGACGAGTGTCGTATTATATAGAAATTGTTTCTATATTTAGCTGCAAAAACCAATATGCTCAGTCTATGATAATTGAAAGTTAAATTGGCTCCAAAGGGGCAATCACGAATTGAGAATCCAGAGACACAAGCAATGTTGGGCACAAGACACATAACACAGATCAACAAATGTAAAGACACTACAGAGAAAATTAAAATGACAACTTGTCAGTAATTTGAGGCGGGTGTGTTGTATTGTCTGGGTACTCCGTTTTCTTCACTAACAAAACTGACCGCTACAAAATAAATGACAGATGTTGTTATAGGCCTGATAAAGTCAAAAGCTATCAAAGTTTCTAGAGTTTTACAGTATGATGATATATATGTTAACGTGAAGATCGTTATTGTCAATATTCGTGAACCGCATTGGTGGTGTAATGGTTAGCGTGCTCGCCTTCAGTTCGGTAGACTGAGGGTTCGAGTGGCGACCGGGTCAAACCAGATTATAAAATTGGTATTTATTGCATCTCCGATAAGCACGCAGCATTAAGGAGAAAGAACAAAGGCAGGTTGGCTCGGAATCAGTATAATGTGTCCGAGAAGGGCGAAATGTATATCCGCGGACTGTTATTTCAGTGAGCTAGCACTGTAAAAATTATGCTTAGTGTGTTGGTCTGGTACAAAGCGGACCTCATCATCATTTACAATCTATTACAATAGATATTTGTGAGTTATAATTTCAATAATTAAAACGTCTAAATAAAATGAATAAAATAGACAAATTGAATCATTGATGTTACATATAGAAGATGATTCTAAGAACAAGTAATTGCGTTACTCACCGTCCAATAGGAAATGCATTTTCAGAGGAAATTGACACATTATTAGAATTTATACATCTTAAACTTTTGCTGAAGGTCAAATTACTAAAACATGCCATCAACCAATCAATAATGCCTCATACAAATAGAATAAAACAATTATTTGTACTTTTAAGACTAAACATTACATGGTGGTTTTCACATTTAAATAAAATTAAAAGCTTAAAAAATACCAGACCGTCAGAACAAAAACATTAACACTTAACATACAGTGGTAGATATCAGAGTTAATGTACACGACACGGTTCTTGAATTGTCTTCATCAGTTAGGGTCAAGGTCAAAGGAATGGAAATCTAAATAATCTAAAAGTACTCGAGAGTAAGATATCCATTGTTCTCGGTACGAATTACACAACTTATAAGTCTTAGGTGATTTCTTCTTTTCTTCCTGTCGTGACAATCATAAAATGATAAATACACGAAACAATACTTCATGTGCAAAAGGCACAATCCAGATAAACTGTTAAAAAAACAATCCAGAAAAAAATCCCCACAAAAACATAAAGTAGACCAACTTGAACAACCTTGACACAAACACCACCATGACAATGTTCTTGGACCAGGAAGTATATTACAATTTATATTTGAACACAGATGGGAATCTATACATACACGACTAGTTTCTTAACATTTTGATGAATACTTTGTATGTGTGGCTGCTGGTATTTCGTGTCATGATTGTATTATTAATGAGGCTAATACTTATTCAATACCACTTCCGATTATGACAATTTTGAATTAAGCACATTTTATTGCTCCAATATAAGCAATGGGATGGGGATACATTATGACTGGTTGCAGCAAGAAATGAGAATTGTTGTTAGTAATAGGTGGCAATTTAAAAAAGTACCCTAACTTTATTCCAGAATAGAATTATGCAAGAGTTACTTTGTTCTTGAGACTAATATGTTTACAGCTGATATCTTGATGGTGGTATTTAGTGATTCATAAGGAACGGTGTTATATTATATAGAAATTATTTCTATATCTAGCAGCAAAACCAGCTATGCTCAGTCTATCATAAATGAATGTTAAATTGGTTCATACTGTGAAATCAGTGAATTCTCTGTCTTTTACCTTGCTGCACTTATATGAAGCTATTTTAATAAAAAAAAAAAAGTGCATGTGATGAACTGCGTAAATTTGATTAATTTGATTTTATTTCTAGATATGAAATGAACATGATAGTTATTTACCATAAATACATGTAAGCTTCTCGCAGGTTCATTGTGCTGATTGCTCCAAATTATGTATAGGATTGCCATTTGAAGGTCCATTAATTATTTTTTCTTTGTTTTAGAAGAGTTTGAAGATACCAAAGGGGCAATCAGAAACCGAATATCGAAGAAGAACAGACAACACAATGGCCAAAAGAAAAAGTACAACAGGACAAACAACGATCGACAAAACATACATATAAAACTAAAGATCGAGTAACATGAACCCCACTAAAAACCGGGTGTGAACACAGGTGCTTCGGAAGGGTGGGCAGTTCCTGCTCCAATAGTGGCACCCATCGTGTTAATCAAGCCCATTACAATAGGAAATAAAAAATGACTATTCACAACTGATGATCGCAGCATATCAATTATATCAATTGTAGCAACATTGGACTGGGATAAATCGAGTCAACATGTTACAGGTATCAACATTTTCGAACGTAACAATTCAGTAATGGTATTAATAATCACTCACGGTAGGATTATTTTGATTATCCGTGATTTCCGATATATAAATATTCCGTTATTTGTTCATTATTAATGTTAAAAAAATAATTCCTCCAGATATTTAGATATAACAAGAGATATGATTTTATTCGACAAAACGCATTAAGCAAACAGTAACTGTATATATGGGTAACACGGCGGGTGTTTTATAACAGGAACTGCCTACCCTTCGCGTTTTGTGGTGACCTAGTATTTGTTCTTACCTTCTAGGTTCCGTGTTCCGATGTCTGTTACGATTTTCGGTTCGTCTTTACCCCCAGTTGTTTGTAGGAAGGCTTATGTCTTATTTACGTTCTTGTTTGTTTGCATATGGTGGTGTCCAACACATATTGTGTTGTTTTGTTTTTATTTTTCTTTGTTTTGTATATCCCATGTTGTCAGTTTCTCTGGATTGTACAATTTCGATTGCCCCTTCGGTGTTCTCTAATTTTTATTCATAAATTTGTAGGTTCAGTATGTAGGTAATAAATTAAGGAGAAAGTCAGAAATAACTGGACAGTAATGAATAACAGCTGTCCGTAAAACAAGAAAACTCCACAAGTCAGCTAATGGCATGTACAATGTAGAATAAACAAATAATTTAAGTTGTTAATGTATATAATTTTGAGAATCCAATTTAGACAACGACATTAATGTCTGCCAACATAGTCAGTTACAAATTTATATGAACCAGTATAAGTCTATAGCATTATATACAGCTTGCACGGTGAACATGGATGTTTTTTTACTATGTTTTCGTTTGTCTTGTGTACCCTATGTTGCTAGTTTCTCTGCGTTGTCCCTCGGTATTCTTTAACGTTTATTGACGAAACCAATACAATATCTTCCGAATGACATTTCTGTCTCACAATGCACCGTACATTCTATTACAGGATTTTAAATTATCCAAAGGGGAAATAATATTACTATGTTATTGCAATATTATTGGAAACGTAGATTGCCAAGTCGGAAAGTAAGACAATCCTTTAAAAATAAACATCTAGAAATAAGTACAAAAACCATAAGCCAGATTATTTCATGCTATAATTAAACATGATACCATAGGGATAATCAGAGGCAGTAAATCCAGATCGAAGAAGCTTAGACAGAACAATGGCGAGCGGTAAAAAACCAAACAACGGTCCATAAAACACTACGCAGAAACTAAAGATCGATCAACAACAAATCCACTAACAACCGAGGAGTGAACTCGTGTACCACGGAAGGGGAAAACAATGATAGTTTTATTTTTATACCATGCTACTAGTCTCTTACATGATATTGCTTGCATTAGTATATCTTGGCAACTGGCATACTCTAACTGGGACATGTGCCAATGGACGCTATTTTATTTTATGTAAATCGTGTTTTAGCCATATTGTTTGATCGATTGACTGGTTGCTGTTTATCGTCAAATGGGCAGTATTTTAGCTATATTCACGTCGGAGAGTAATGTATCACTACTTTATTAGAAAAAATGATGCGGCTATGCAAGTGCTTTTCACGTGTGAATAAAATGCCAACCTTCTCATATAACTAGGCCAATTCATATGTCAAGAGAGTCAATTAAAACATCTATTAGCCATCAATAATTGATAACAGTTCTCATAAAGTGCGTAGGATGAAAACATGCTATCTAATCATAATGTCTGCTTGGACCGATTGCTCTTGCCGTGTTCTGACGGAACCATATTAATGTTGATAAATTACTGTTATGTTCTAATTCGTACCTCAAACTAACATAAAGTATTTATTTTCAATAAAAACACAACACCGTGGTATCATTATGGGATCAGCTCACCAAAGGAGTGCAGCTAAGCTTGTTTTATTTATTAAATATAAATTAACTAGATTGTCCAAAATGCACATCCGAACTGGTCGCTGCAGACAGCAATAAGATAAATCTACAACGATACAAAATAAGTATCAAAATTAACACATCATAATTAATATATTATTAATACATGATAATAATTGAAAACATAACTGTATTGTCTCAATATCGAAACATTAACAAATACATATTAGCAATACACAACATTCATTGCATGAGGGCGGGAGTGGGGGGGGGGGGCTTACTACTTAAAGGTTGAGCGTCGAATGATTTAAAACTAAGTTTTAATATATAATGAAAACAAATTCCCACCTTAAACGGAGAAATCATGCAATGCATGTATTCATACCTATATACAGGTATACAAATAGCATTCACCAATGAAAAACGTATTTGTATTATGTAATAAATACAAACACGTGACGGTAGTCAATAGTAAACACTACCACGTGTACAATACCACGTGTAAACCATACGAAAATAAATACATTTAATTTGGAGACACATTTTCGATTTGGATAAAGTTCACTTGACACTATGGGTGTTTTGTTTATACATTCCTCCGCATTATTTCACTATAATTTTGTTATTTGGAGCTTGACGTTTGTAAGTTAATTGGTTCGAGTTGATTGTTGTTGTCAACCAGAATTTCTTAAAATCTTGAACTAATTTGTAAGATTATTTGATTTCTTGTAAGTTAACAAAATAAATACTGACGAGAATTTGGTATATACTTCAGACATAACCCTTTTAAATACGAATAGTTGGCCTCATTGTTTACCGACTTTACTGACGCATTAAACATAATATATCGAATAATAAAAGCGCTGAATGCACTCGAAATAAATCGGTTTAAGCACTGATGTAATATTAGGTGTCGTAGAACACTTTACTTATTTTTTTATCTCGGGATATCTACCGACTTTCGTTTATTTCAGGACGTCTATTTTTACGGGTGATATTGGGAGCAATTTAATCAAAAGACTTACTAATACGATTTTGTCTCGAAAAGAGAACAGTTCACAAGGTGCGTTTTACGGCGAAATAGCAAGATGACAACCTCATCATGTATTCCTTATCCATTATATTAGACTTGTGACTTACGAGATGTCGGTGATTTTCTCCGGGTACGCCGGTTACTCAACTAATAAAAATGACCGCCACGACCTAACTGAAATATTGTTGAAAGTAGAGTTAAAAACCATAACCCCCTTTATATTAGAGATTATATTAGACGAACATTCTATCTATACCATTAACTGTTCAAATAATATGTGCATAAATACCCCCACCCAACCCCACAGAGTGTGTTTTGAATGCGTTTACATTGTATATTATTGATTTGTCAATTTGTTATTTTTCTTTGTTTCATTTGAATAATAATACTAATATACCCTGATGAGCTGGTTCCCTGTTACACCAGGAACTGTTTAACCATCAGGAACACCTGAGTTCACTTCGGGGTTTTAATGGGTTCGTGTTGCTCGATCTTAAGTTTTCTGTGTAGTGTTTTGCTTGTCCGTTTTCATTTGACAATTGTGTTATTTGTACTTCTTCTAAATGTGGATTCTAATTACCCCTTTGGCATCTTCAACTCTTCTTTCCACAGACAGAAACATTGATCTACTCGATATATTTTCCTGATACAGAGGCAACTAGTCTTTGCTCTTTATCTGTATGTTGCGACAGCGAGCTTAGATAAAAAGCAGCAAATAACGATTTTATAATTCAATTAGAAATGATTGAGACCACATTGGTAATATGTGTTCTATTAACTGAAATAAAAACACAGAAGTTAGGGTTAAGTTTATGGTATTTAACGTCACTTTCCATATCATGGTAGTCATTTTCATTGGTAGAGGAAACTAAAGTACCCGAAGAAAACCACCATGAAGTGCATTCGAACTCACAACTTTAGTGGCAATAATCACTGATTGCATAGGTAGTTGAAAATCCAACTATCATACGACGACGATGCCCCCTCCCACCCAAAAAAAAATAATTCAGTAATGAACAAAATCTACTATCAATAGTTCTATAATAATAATATCCTATGAAGTCGTAGGCGATAGAAATTTGCATTGTATTAGAGGTGTAATACACATGAATTATTCCTGTGGTAATACTTAATAATATCAACATGAACAATAAACTAGATGACAGTTGCTACAATATGATTTTTGAAATGCCATTGTTTGCGTTAACACAAAAAATAAAAATAAAAAAAATCACAATATTTAAACTAATCAGAATTGCGTGATGGGATGGAATATGATGAATAACGACTTTCAAAACTCTACCATTAAATGTAGGTTCGAAGAATTTAGTCTAAGATCTGAAATCTACAAAAAGTGTCATTTTCCAAGAAAAGTCACCCACTATGGTATACGATCCGGCTTCCCGTAATAAAACCTCACAACCCTCTGTTGAGATGACACCACTGTTCACCTCGTGTGAACACACTAGGGAGCTTACTTGGGTAATGATGAAAACAAAAACGTAGATATCTAAATCGGGTACGCTCAAAATCGAAAGCAAAGGGCCTAAACAGGATATCCAAAATCGGCTAAGGTCACCTATGCCGAGGGGAGGAGAACATTAGTTTTATTATCATGATCCTACCAACTGAGTCTATTTTTACTAATTTTAAACATCATTTTAATCGTGTTGCGAATAAATTCATTAACAGTCTTTCTTAGAAACGTATTTGCTAAATGTAGGATACCAGTATAGTTGTTTATCTATCATATATACATTCAGTAAATCCAAATTGATTTCCATGCTGATCGTTCTTTTGGTATTATAATTTCAACATATTAATTTGGACACACAGTTTATTTAGAGACAAACGTCAGAAATAGGAGAAGCTGACTTAAATTACACGTATTTTAATTTTCATCTCATTGTTTCGCATATTTTTTTTTAATTGTTTTTGTGTATTTTATTTTGAGGTTGAGGTTTGCCAAGTCAGTTTTTTTTTGTTATTATGGCTGTCAACCATTACTGGTTAAATTATTGAAGGAATTCTTAAGATTATGTGAATTCTTGTTTATCACAAGAAAAATAAAAACTGCTAGAAATGGTCTATATTCTTCAGACATTAAAAAATATCCATCCTACATAGGCATAGTGTGTTTGATTATTACGACCATTGCTGACGTATTACATATAACACATTGACTACTAAAAGCTCTGAATGCACTCGTGATCAATCTTGTTAATCATTGATGTAATATTACGTTTAGTTAAGAACTTTACTTATTTATTTATCTCCAGGGGATCTACTTTTCTTTTATTTGAGTACATATATTTTTTCTGCTAATATTGAGAGTTATATAATTGAAGGCCTCTAAATATGATGTTGTTTGAAGAAAATTAACAGTTCACAACGTGTACCGGGCGATATATGGTTAAATAAATAGGTAAATAACTATGTAATCATTTTTCACTTCTAGCAGTATATAAACTTATCAATTATCTCTGATTTGTTAACTGTCGCTGGGTGTGCTATTTCTACAGAACGTGACTATATAAGTAACACGGTGGATGCTTTATAACAAACACAGGAACAGTTTACTCATCGTGAAATCCGCTATGAGTTACACACTATATATCTACTTCAATTGATTGATTGTTCTTTAACGACAAGCGAACACTATTTTATTATTCAGGGAAACAGGTGGCAGGCGACACCTATACAAGGATGTTTTGATTTCTGCAACAACAAAAAACGAGAGCTGTTGGATAAGATAGGAATTTTTTCACTTGCTACAGTCCACTAACAAACGACTCATAATAAACTGTTGTTGATTTGGCTAGGGAGAGTGTTCGGTAAAACAGTTTTCATCATGTGTATTATTTTCACAACTCTATATTGAAAGAGTAAGCATTTCACGAGCCCTCATAATCGCGGGAATCAGATATATAGAAAGGGAACACACTCCCCGCTACTAAGTTAAACTTCCGTCCGTTTGTTGTGTCTGACAAACAAAATATTTATGTACTGAAGATCTTGTTTAGCAAATGGCACGTTTCTGTTATCTACATGAAAACTGACAGCAGCACTTATCAAACAACATATAACAGAAGCGATCCTTTAAATTACACATTATATATTCTACTTTTATTTGTTGCAATATAACATTCTTCCGCAGATCCGTTTGAGTGACACGTTTACCTATATGCCATTTACTGTTTGTGCATTTGTTCATATTGTGAAAAATTGCTAAAAGTCGACGCAATTGACGTAAACAATGATGTATCTATCAATTAGCTCTTTGATAGTTACATTGCATGCATCTTTGGACTTTTAAAAATTGTTGTTTATTTAATCACGTAGTTCTAAGTTTTAAAATGGTTATATTCAATGTCTAGCCTTTTTCCCAGAAAGAGGCTGTATTAAAGCAATTCGAAGTGTTTGAATATACCAAAGGGGTAATCAGAATCCATAAATCGAACAACATAATGGCAAGAAGAACAAAAGAACTAACAATGATCTACAAAACACTGCACATAAAACTAAAGACCGAGCAACACGAATCTTAATACATTATCCCATGACAATATTATATAAATCAAAGATATTTCACCATTTTGTCAAGAATATTGTAATATATCGTTCAGAGAACCTTTTATAAGTAGTGTGGGAAGGTTATTTACAGAGATTTAATGAGAAATGTGTCAAATTTATGTAGACTTAATCTTTTGAAAACTTGACAAATATGTCTACGTGCTTTATGTGCCGTATATATGACTTCGTGATGGGTAGCCAGGAATATTATTTAGTGTAGTGAATTATTTGACCTTGTCTTTTCGTTTAGTTTGATCATCACGTGATCATTATTTTGCTATTCATGTGCAAAGCCAAAAATGAATTAATGTTATTTCGTGAATAGGAATGCAAATTTCCAATACTAGACCCTTCTACGAAAACACTGATTGGTTTATTTAAAAAAAAAAATCATAAGATATAACTAGACGATGTCTTAACTGTAAATAAGTGTCAATATATTACGTTTACCACAAGTTTCATTTTACTCTTGTTACATATCCGGTGATTAGATTATCAAGGGTAGATATCAAATGATAAGAAGAGTTTGAAGATACGTAAACAATGATGTATCGATCAATTAGCTCTTTGATAGTTACATTACATGCTTCTTTGGACTTTTAAAAGTGTTGCTTATTTAATCACGTAATTCTAAGTTTTATAATGGTCATATTCAATATCTAGCTTTTTTTCCCCAGAAAGAGGCTGTATTAAAGCAATTCGAAGAGTTTGAATATACCAAAAGGGGTAATCAGAATCCATCAATCGAAGAAGGACAGACAACACAATGACGAAACAAAAAAGTGCAAAAAAGGAAAAACAACGATCTACAAAACATACACATAAAATTAAAGAAAGATCTAGTAGCACGAACTCGGGTGCCCCGGAAGGGTAGGTTTGAAGAACCCGTAAATCAAAGAAGGATAGACAATACAATAACAAAAATATAGATGACAAAGGATAAGTAGTGATCTACAAAGCACTACACAAACTTCTAAAGATCGAGCAACGAGAACCCCATTAAATACCAGAGTGAACTAAGGTGCTCCGGAAGGGAAGGCAGTTCCAGCTCCACATGTGGCACCCGTTGTGTTACTATATAATGTGTTGCGATACTCTTGTTACAAATCCGCTGATTTTATAACGTAGATATCTGATTATACGTCATGCAAAATGACACGATGACAAGTTAGAATAATCTGTTCGAGTGAATTGACGACTGGTGCAATGATCTAGTAGTATACAAATCCAGCTCAATTCCGTGGTCTCGTAAAATGTAGGCAGTATGAAAAACTATCAAAAATGCTATTTTTTCTATCCATGACTCATCTAGGAATTTACTGATATGGCTTCCAACAATGCTCACTCATGATATCCGTACATCAATCCTATTAACATCCAATGTTTCAAATATATTTCTATGTTTTCCTGTGAAAGATCTCCAGCTTCCTAAGCTGATTACGATTAACTTATTATCATAATTCCATGTTAGTTTGTTTTTTAATATAATAAAAACCAATTGCACACAGTAAATTTACAAAGAAATAATTACCACAAATATAGCTTTATTCACGGCTGCTCAGAATAATGCATCACACTTTTGAATAGGTAGGAAATCGAAATTCTAAACACAATGATTAACGGGGAAATAGATTTGATATAAATTGAAGAAAACAAATACCGCACTGTCGGAATTTCCATGATTTTCACATTTATTAATCTGTGTCATCACGTTTTGAGTTTAGATACAAAATATTGATTTCATGAAGATAAAAAACATGAATATATCAGATCAATTACATTGATAAAATATAACAGAGCGCAAGTTGCATTTCCGGAATAATCTACACCAGGTATGTTCATCAGATGGAATGGAACAAACTGGGTAACGACTTTTTACATTCTACCATGAAATGTAGGGTCGAATAATTTTGTCTAATCTCCGAAATCTATCAAAAAATGTCTTTAGCGTACAAGGATTGTTTTATATTTCCAAGACACGTCACCCACTTTGGTTTACGGTCAGGCTTCACATATTAGAACCTCACAAACCTCTATTGAGAGGATACCACTGGAAATGCAACTCTCTGGGTTAAATCATCAACCCACCAACCGAGTCTATTTTACTAAAGTTATGCCGCATATTAATCGTGTTGCGAATGAATTAGTTTACAGTCTTTCTTGAAAATGTATGCACAAAATCTAGGATGACAGCATAATTGCTCATCCCGGTTTTGGTGGAGTCTGTCTTCCTCATCGTTTTAGTTTTCGGTGTTGTGTTTTTTGCTTTGTTTTTCTTCGTCCTGTGTCTTGTGTATCCACTGTTTCCAGTGTCTCTAGATTGTTCATTCTTTATGGACTTTCCAGTTTTCCCTAGTGTTTATATTCAGCATATTAATTTTGACACATGACAGCTTATTTTGAGAAACATTTAAGAAATAGAAAAAGATTACTTAAATATCACGTATATAAATTTTCACCGCAATATGTCGCTGTTTTTTTTTTTTTTTTTTTTTTTTTTTTTTTTTNTTGTGATTTTCATGTTGTTACAGCTGGTAACCATTACTGCTTAAATTGTGGAATTAATTCTTTCATTTATTTGCATTTTTATATACCCCAAGCCAAATAAAAGCTGCTAGAAATTGTCTATTTACTTTAGACATTTAAAAATATCCATCCGACATAGGGATAGTCTGTCTGATTTTTTATAACTTTATTTACGCATTGCACATAACACATCGAATATTAAAAGTTCTGAATGCACTCGAGATAAATCTTGTTAATCCTTGACGTCATATTACGTTTGGTTAAGCACTTTACTTATTCATTTATACACGTAATTCCTTATTCATTTATACACGTAATTCTAAGTTTTGCCATGACATTATTCAATGTCTAGCTTTTTTGCAGAAATAGACTGTATTAAAGCAATATGAAGAGTTTGGAGATACCAAAGGGGTAATCAGAATTCGTAAATCGAAGTAGGACAGACAACACAATATCCAAAAGAAATATTACAAAAGGATCTACAAAGCATTACACATGAAACTAAAGATCGAGTAACACGAACCCCAACTTAAACATTATATAAATCAAAGATTTTGCAAGACTATTGTAATATACCGCTCAGAGAACCTTTTACAATAATGTGGAAAAGCTATTTACAATGATTTAATGAGAAATTTGTCAAATTTATGTGGACTTAATCTTTTTAAAACTTGACAAATCTGTCTACATGCTTTACGTTGTTTTTGTGTGGCTTCGTGCTGGTGGTAATTAATGTTATTTATTGTACTATGAATTATCTGACCTTGTCCTTTCGGTTAGTTTAATCACCACGTGATCATTATTTTACTATTAATGTGCAAAGCCAAATAGGGATTAATGTTTTTCATGAATAGGAATTCACATTTCCAATACTAAACCCTTCTAAGAAAACACTGATTAGTTTATTTAATAAGAAGAGTCTGAAGATATCAAAGGGGTAACCAGAATCCGTATAACACAATGGCCAATAGAAAAAGGGCAAAAGGACAAACAATGATCTACAAAACATACATATAAAACTAAAGATCGAGTAACACGAACCCCACTAAAACCGGGGGTGAACTTCGGTGCTCCGGAAGGGTAAGCAGTTCAAGCTCCACTAATGACATCCGTCGTGTTAATTTAGTTACAAATCCGGAGATGCCATGAATGAGGAAAGGACCGGGAAGTGTTTACAACAAATGGAACATATCCGTGGTCATTTGTAACACAGATATTCCATAACAGTCAACCACGTCACGGTGGCGACCGTAAATCTTTCTAAATAATGACTTCAAAAAGTGATTACATATTCCTAGACGATATTTTAATTGACAATAACAGTAAATATCTAACGCTTACCACACGTTTCATTTTAATCTTGCTACAAATCCAGTGAATGTAAAACGTATATATCTAATTATGCATCTTGAAGGAGGAAAATTACGGGATCTTGAATACGACAAACGGTAGAAAAGTTTGTAGATACCAAATGAGGTACTCGTAAACCGAAGGACAGGCAATATAATGGCCAAAAGAAAAAGTATAAGAAATGATCTGCAAAACCATACACAGAAAACTAAAGATCGAGCAACACGAACCCCTTTAAATACCGGAGGTGAACTCCGGAAGGATAACCAGTTCCTGATCCACGTGTTACACCCGTCGTGTTATTATTTAATGTGAGGTGTTTTGATACTCTTATTACAAATCCGGTGATAATATAACATAGACACCGTATAACCGGTCAAATCTGCGGCAATCTAATTTCTGTGGTATTCTGCGGTCAACTCCGGATAGCAGAAATTAAAATCGCAGAATATTATGTAAAATAAATGTTTAATGTCCGTACAAAATTCCTTTTCAAACTCCAATTCCGCAGTAAATGTCAAATATTTAATTAGTCCTAATTACTATATCCAGTTAAAACTGGTACTATCTAAATGTTTACACAACATCTAACGATAAGTCATGAATACGGACACGATGATAAGTTAGGATAATGTGTGTCAGTGGAGCGACGATGAAGTAATATAGCAGTATACCAATCCAGCAGAATTGCATACTTTTGTAAAATGCAACCAGTATAATAAAATCAAAATCGAAATTTTTTTCTATCCATGACACATCTGGAAAATTGCTCATATGAATTCTCACTCATGATATCACTGCAACAATCCTAATGACATGCAACGTTTCTAATATATTTCTATGTTTTCCTATGACAGAGCCGCGGCTTCCTAAACTGATAACGATTAACTTATAATTCCATGATAATTTTTTAATACAATAAAAACCAATTAGACAAAGGAATTACTTGGTCTCACCTAAAGTTACAGAGAAATAATTATTTCAAATATGGCTGCATTCAAGACTGCCCAGAATAATGCATCACACTATTGAAAAGGTAGGAAATCTAAATTACTGACACATTAATTAACCGGGAAATAGATTTGAAATAAAATGAAAATAAAAAAAATACAACACTGTCTGAATTTCCATTACTTTCACATTTAGTAACATGTGTCATAACGTTTGTTTTAAGGGTCGGATGTAATACAAGTGACTACGAGGTCACTGCGAATTTAACAGTGAATGATTTTAGATACAAAATATTGATTTCATGAATTAAGCAATTACACGGATAACATAATTATCGAATATAGTATGCAAGACGCATTTCTGGAACACTCTTCATCTGGTACGCTCATCATCAAAGTATTGGGATGCCAAATCACTTTAAAGTCCTTGAGAGCAAGCATACCACAGGACCTAAACAATATAACCAGAATCGGATAAGGTCACATATGCCTGATATTAGGGACAAATGATACAGTGCTGATCTTGACCGATTATAATTGAGTGTTCATCTATCTGTGCAATCATACGAAAAGTTTGAAGATTCTGAAGACTTGTGGCTTCGACTGCCAGCTGAAGAAATGTGTGCTCTAATCAACCGTATGTGTTTATGCGTTTGTTAAAGGTCGGCGGCTTACTCTGAATTCTTCCACCAATCAAAGTGACAGCCACGAAATGCAAAATGTAACTGGAACATTCAACCTACACAGTTGGCAAGCACGAAACAAATTGGCGGAAAGAGGATGTCTTTCCGTTGGTGGAGGGGGTGTCTCGATATAATACGGCTAACATGACATGTCAAAAATTATAGTGCGTGAATTGTTTGGAGATTGTTCAAGATCACCCTTCCCCCAAAAGAGGCTTAATGTTTCCCTTCGGTGCTTTCTAACGTTTATTTTTCGTCCCTTCCCAACTATCTATTCTTTTCTAATAGAAATCGTTCTCCATTGTTCCATACCTCTACTTTCCTGTATCGTTTTTAGATATGGTTGAACTTGTTCATGAATAGGCATGCTATATTTGTCACAGGACGTATAACAACCAACATTCAATTCATTCATTTAATATACATATATAACCACTATTTCGGAGATGTGTTATATTAACAGTATCAGATTCAAATGTCGATTTAATGTTCAGCAGGGTAAATGTCAGATACTAATTTCACCTTAATCAGATTAAAGATCAGAACTTTATTTTATAAATGTTAATAACAGTTTAGCTACTAATGACAAAATTGAATTAGTTAATGAGAAATAAATATCTCATAAAAATTATTAAGACCACTGAGTACAGATAACTAATAACATATAATTTGCCATTTAGAAGATTGATTTAAAAGGTCACTAGTAATGGACTAAATATAGGAGAGATATTAGCAGAGTAGATCGACAGCAATTAAAACTTATGGTCAGAAGCTGTGTAATTGTTTGGGAAGCAATATATTAAATGTCAAACGCGTTGATTTACTGTTAATGGTACAGAAATCAGATGCAATGGAATTGGTTTGACATTCATTAGATAAAATTTAAGTTGCAGGAATGGCTTAAAATAGAAATTATAGCATTTAAAGTATTAACAGAAAGCCATCGCACATGGCTTGGTGTGTAGTTAAGTGAAAGAACCAAGAATCAACATGATCGCAATATATGTCTTAAGGTGCAGGAAAGGTGAGCTGAGAAGCAGAATACATGTAATGTCTGAAAGAGCAAACAAACGTTAGAGAATAACGAAGGGGTAATCAAAAATGTACAATCCAGATAAAGTGGCAACATAGGGTACACGAGACGAAGAGAAATAAAACACAAACACAACATAATATTTGTTAGACACCGTCTTTACGTAAAACCTTCAACATAATGAAGATTATTTTATGCAAGCAAACACAAATAACGTAAATAAGACATGAGCCCTGCTACAAACAAGCGGAGGTAAAGAGGAACATAGTTTTTATGCGGAAATCGTAACGACGACTACGGTTTTACCTATAGTAGAGAAACGGCTTCTGTCGTGATCCACAAGATTTGAAACCGATGTCTGATACATTGGGTGCACAGCAACAGTTAAATTAGCAAAACATGTATCTGACATACATGGACAATCAGAAGATTGTGTAAATAAAAGATGAGTTATATAACCCAAGTAGTAGGTTAATGAGGATATTAACTTAGTATTAAGTTAAATACAGTTTTCAAAGTAAATCTAATAATGCGAAAATATTTATTATTTTAGTCAATGAATATTCGTATTCTCTTATAAAAAGTTATTATACTATATTATACTATAGTGTACTATATTATACTATATTATACTATATTATACTGTATTATACTATATTATACTATATTATACTATATTATACT
>MJUT01037488.1:369410-383786 GCA_002080005.1 Gigantidas platifrons
TTATGTATAACAAATGTATATATTTGTATATCCAGAATAAGGAGTTTTAGTTGAGTCTCCCTCTTGCTGATCAGTGCTATGTTGTATTAAATTTTAGCTCTTTTCTGTAATTGGATTGATTTCAATTTTAAATCATCATTAGATATTGCAGTGTTTTTATATAACAAACAAACAAACAAAACAATATGTATCGTATAAGCCTAAGGATGTTCAATCTTTACAAAGTAGTTATTTCTTGGTTTTGAGGGATGTTGATTATTCAAATAATATGGCTAAATGTTAAATGTTTTGTTTAAGATAGTAACGAAAATGACGTTGACCTTTTCCCGTATTATTGATTTTGATGACGCAACCAATCTTGTTTTTTTAAATAAGTATATTCATGCGCGGTAGTTGACGCATGCCTAATTGTGGACTGACCTAATGATTTTGATATCACGTCCAGTACGTTGAGATAAGCTTTATCAATCGACACACTTCAAAGGAAAACTACACAAATTGCCGATAAATATATATATGTAACATATTGTCAATGTGCGGATTAAGACAACTGCAGTATCGTTTTTTTTTTTATAATATGGAAATATTTTGGGAAATGCTGGGAATCAAAATGTTTAATGTGTAATGATTGTAGCTCTACGAAGCTGTGGGATTGTTTTTGTTGATAAAGTGATAAGCCATGGAATAAGAGATATGATGGAAAGTGGTTGTTGATTTACGGTTTATGGTTTGGTTTATTGTGCTTAAAGCCACTTTCAACAATATTTCAGTTTTATAATATATTATCACATATTTTATTGAAATAACGCCGAATTGGCATGTGTAATAAAAGCATAATTTGCGGCGTATTATTTGCCCCCCCCACCCCCCACCCCCCAGCTCTGTTTTCCAGTCCGTCTTAAACACCGTGTATATTATGAAAAAAACGATTTCTAGTTGGGTCATCTGGATCCGTTGAAGAAAAGACAATCCTGACCGAAAGGCTGATCTTGATATCAGCATTAGATGTGTTCAAAGTGTAACATGATATATTTTACGTAGTTTTAAATTTTATATTTTAACTCAAAACTCAGACATTCTTGTACTCTATAGAGGAATTCTTCATACTTTTTTTTAAATGTCAGATTACATGTCGGAGATAGATCAGTGGAAGTTTGAAAATCAAGTGAGTGTAGGTGATCATTCACCAAAGCTGCACAGGAAAATCACAGAATCCCAATTTAGCATTGAGTTTAAGTGTCAAGACTTCAATTTTAAGGGAACTTTCCAGAGCCAAAGATAAATTGCCAGTAAACATTGTAAATACACAAATTGAATATTTACAATTAAAGTTTACAGCAAGGTTAGAAAGCAGATTTCATGAAAAAACAAAATATGATCCATATGATAATGTATTATATACTGTATTTATCGTTAAAATGAAATATGTTTATGCATCAGAGACCTTAGTATTTATATTTGAGTGTGCAAAGTACATTGCAAACTTTCAAAACGTTGATATTGACAATAATTTTTTTGAATTTATGAAGTGTCCTGATATCCAGCGATATTTGTAGTAGTAGAGTAGAACATTATTTTTTACCTAAATTTTTTTTAATTATATATAATACATATTGAAAAATACCTTTAAAGTATTTTATATAGTACATAATTAATACATAAAGTGAATATTTCTATACATGAAAGAGAACTATTTGAGTAAATATTTTTAAACATTTTAGACGGAAGATTATTTAAGCATGTTTAAAAGATATATTACGTATATATCAAACATATCACTTACTCGCATCTGAACCCTGGAAGGAAGGTCATTGTTCTTGTAAAATGGGTTTCAATACATACGTAAAACAAATACATAATGTTTGTCGATGTCCTAATAATAATAAATAATAAGGGATACTTGAGTTCACTTCGATTTTAATGAGGTTACTGTTCCCCAATCATTAGTTGTCTTTGTAGTATTGTGTGGATCATTCTTTATCCCTTTTCTTTAAACCATTGTGTTATCTGTCCTTATTCTATTTATATCTTCTGATAACACCTTTGAAATCTTTAAACTTTTCTTCCTACCAGCCAGGGACCATTTCACACTCATTTTAGGATATGAGTTTTGCACATTGTTGAAACCTAACGGTAAAAAGTAGAACAGCAAACACAGTGTGGTTTCTTTACTTTGATATATATGTACTAAGTGTAATGATACTTTAAACATATGTTATTGTTCAATAAGAAACAATTGGATAGGACACAGGTTTCACAACTTAGAAACGTCTTCTCCAATACATATATGAATTAATACAAAATGAACTTGTATAATATATATACATATTTCATATTAAGTGAAGCCATGAAAAAAAAAACTAAAAATGTTGAGAGTCATGCAGGTGGATTATCCAAGTTAAAATATACATAATCGAACACACCCTTTTATCTTAAGGGTGTGTTCGATTAAGTGTAATGTTGTATAGTCTCTCAAGCTCCTTTACATCTGTATGCCTTCTTGCAAACTCAAGGGATTTTACTACTTACTGCAATTGAGAACATAGAAAGTTGAATGTAAATATTCTTAAAACTTTGGTCATACATTGTATCGCCACACAAGATGGAAATTAAACATGTGTTTACTATAACCGAGTATTCGTCATATCTGAATTAATGTTAAATAACGTATTACACTATATTGAAAACTGGATTTACTGGTTCCAACATGATTCCAATATCAAATGATGTTCGTGTCGTTTAAGTGTAACACGACGGTGTCACATGTGGAGCAGGAACTGCCAACTTTGCCGCAGCACCTGAGTTCATCCTCGGGTTTTGGTGGGGTACGTCTTCTTCTTCTTCTTCTTCTTCTTCTTCCAATAAGTACAAGTCCGCTCTCTGGCGTATTATCGTACTATAACTATGTACACATGTATGGTGCTGGCAGACCAATCAGGTGCAGGTTAACAAAAACATTTATGTACAGTGCTGTTAAAACAGTTCCACGGCTCAGCTTATCTCAGGCGCACAGACTGCAACTCTCCTTTGAAGGATTCCAGCGAGTTACAGTAAATGACATGCTGAGGTAAGGAGTTCCAAATGCGGATGGAGTCTGGAAAGAATGACTGCTGGTAAGTGGAGGTTCTGTCATAGGGCGCAATAAATTTATGACTGTGGCTCCTGATCGTTGTAGCTGCTGGTATCAGGTAGGTTGTCGGAATGTCTACCAAGTTGTTAACAATCCGAAACATCATCAAGCTTTAGCCTGTGCCCTTCTCTCCAAGTTTGTGAGCATCGTGGTCACACTGCTGGTCGTGTGATAGTCACCCATCACAAATCTCGCTGAACCATCTCAAGTCTATTTATGTTCTGTGTTGTATGGGGATCCCAGATGATACTACCATATTCTATAATAGGTCTAATTGGTGTGGTGTAACACAGCTCTTTCATCTTTCGCACAGATAGATGTTTCTCTGCAGGAAGGCTCTGGTGGCATTGGCCTTCTTTTCAATTTGCTGTATATGGGTGTTCCAGTTGAGTTTTTGATAGATATTAACTCCTAAATATTGCTCGATCGTTGGTGATCTGCGTAATGTTTTGTCCTTTTGTTCTTTTATTTTGGTCATTGTATTGCACGTCCTTCAATCTACCACTCCTGAATACCCTTTTAGTATCTTGCAGCTTTTCTTGTTTTTAATGTTATCTGTGTCACTGAATTGTTAATTTTTGATTGCCCGATCGGTTTTATCTTACCTTTGTTTACAGTTTCAGTCTGCTGTTAATACAATGTATAAAATCCATGGCGCTTCGTGAAGTATGTTCCTTTTTGATATTCAGGGCATATTATGAATATGTTGTAATCGATATCTAGCATTTTAATCCATTCACTGTTGTTTAAATGTACATAACAAATCATGTGTGTCGAGCTAAACACTCTTTGTTTTGAAATCATCTGTCAAAATCAAACGTCTGATTAATGAAATGACACCTTTCAATCAGTTTGATCTGAAACGAATTATTTTTTTTATCTTTGAATACTGGCGTTAGGAAGGAAATTTAGACTTAACCTTACTTTATATCCTGTTTTCTCATTTATTCGGAGAAAATTAATGTCCAATACCATATTGTTTGTTTGTAACCTATTAGGTTTGACTCTCTTTAAACACGGTATATTACACTATATGACCATTAACAAGTGTTCTAATACACACAGGATATTAAGAGATCGCATTGGCATTGCTAAAATATATTTTTTTCTTTGGAAACAAAGTGCTTTATTATGTTTAGGAAATGTTCGCTTTTGTTCTGGATTAAGTGAACTCATTTATATAGTTTTCTCCTGGTAAATGTTGTCACTATTAAGTCTATAAATACTCTGTTAATGTAGGATTTCAAAATGTATCAAAACAGACTTAATCCTTCATTTACGTCATACAAATATAGAATAGCTTTCACGATCTAATGACAACGTCTCCAAAATAAATACTGCTATGACATATTTCATCTTTTCATCATATGTACTATGTTTTTAATTGTGTTTTTGTTTTAGCTAATTAGATTACTTACCTTTCCGACTCAAATATAACAATTAAGTTTTATTTGGTTTTAGTTTTGGTTGTATGGTGATTAACGTCACTTTCAACAATAGTTCAATTATATGGTGGCGATCAATTTTATTGGTGGAAGAAACTGGAGAAAACCACCGACCTGCCGCAAGTCACTGACAAACGTTATCACTTAGTGTTGTACACCTTACTCTGTGCGGTATTCGAACTCACAACATCAGTGGTGATAGACACTGATTCCATAGGTAGTGGTAAATCCAACCATCATACGATAACGGTATACGATGAAGCGGATTGATTACCCTATATACAAATATAAACTGGTAGTTATATGTGCGGATTCTATCTTATTTGCATTTATCAAATCAATCAGCCTTTATCTTACATAATTTCCCAGAAGGAATATTTAAAAAAAAACTTACTGACATGCATTTGAGGACTTTCCTATCTACTAATATTTATTTAAACTATTTTGGCTTTGAGCGTACCTGAAGAAATTTATTCCAGAAACGCACCGTCCCGTCCGCTTTAGGCACCACGTTAGCAATTTAACATCTATATCGTAGAATTTTTTTTATTTTTGATTGGATGAAAATGATATCATTTTTGTACTAGATCAATATTGGACTGTATGTAGTGGTAGCTCACTAAGACAACAACCCAAGTGTAAAATTATCGCTTCACTCAGGTACATCATCATGCTGCAGTGATCTTACTCCTTAACCCATTAACTCGCGTTCTCCCATTATTACGGCGTTTTAACCCCACTGAACAAGTGGTGGAAAAATCTGTAATCCTCTAGAGGATTAAAATGTCTCGTGTCTTCCCCCCCCCCCCATTAATTTCAACTTTTGAAATAGAGTTCGTGTTAAATAATGGGAGAAACAAATTCTCCTTCAGTTACCCATGTGGGTTACAATATTTCTCCATTCTCGAGAGTTAAATTTAAAATTTTAACCACTCGCCTAACGGCTTGTGATTGAAATTTGAAATTTAACTATCTTGAGTGGAGAAATATCGTAACCCACGTGCAACTGAAGGAGAATATATAGTTATATCGCACTCACATGAACACGTTAACTAGTACACTGATTCGACTAGACGAAGATCTGTAATAAAATTAAAAAAACAAACAATACTACTGGCCTGGATTGGTATGGACATTTAAATGAAAAGCGGCGGGGTAAACTAATTTTATGGGACCAATCCTTCACTTTTAATGTAATGATGCAACTACGGATGTTTATCTACAACACAATATTTTAATGTCATTTTGTCATACAGATCGGCCATTTACAAAGAACATTATATTAGTAAAGAGTGGAGTTAATTTCAAAACATACCCTTCCGACGGGTTTCATGAAACAGGAGATGCTACAATTAAGAACGTTATGTCATTGCTGACTGGATTTGGGATACTGATTTAGTACATCGTATGAACATGTTTTTATTTAACAATATACAATGGCACTCTGAAACAAACTTCATCGGGAACACCCAAAGCAAAAATATTTGAAAGCCAATTAATTTAACAAATTTTTGCAGCAATATAATCAAAGAGCCTAGGCAGAATAACCACAATCAGCTAAAGTCACATATGCTTGAGGGAGGCGAGCCATAGTTCTAATCATAATTACATAATTTAGAAATTGTAAATTTCGATTATAATTATAGCTAATAAACCATGTCAGTGCCGAAACACTGACTACTGGGCGGGTGAAACCATCGGGGACTATCACCCAGCAGATGTATTGACCCAGTGATAGTAATAAAAACGTAAAAATCAAATTTAGTGCGCACGACGCGTTTCTGGAAAAAAAACCTTTCACATCTCCACATACTGTAGAACACAACAAAAAAAACCTCAACACATGTTGAATATGTAACAAGGGCATAAGTGATAAATAGACAATGCATGAAAATGATAAAGCATACTTATTTTAGGGTTTGCTGATAGTTGAAGATCCTACGATGACTATCAAATGAAGAACATCAATGCAAGTGTTGTACCATTACTATAATGACTATGTGTAATGCTGGATAGTCTCTTCTGTTTATTTTTCCTATTTATCGAAGACAATCTGATATGAATTGGCAGCTAAATATGTTTCTTTAACAGCTTCATAAATCATGTATTGTATCTCGTTCAGATAATATGTACACTGCGGTATACGGTTAGTTTTTATGAATCGATAGTAGATCATTTATCTCCATATGTGTTTTACGATTGTGATAAATCTTCCTTTATGGTCTAGCCGTGGCAGTTTTGACATCATCAGTAGAAGCGTTTATTTTATTACCCCATACAATACAATGAAGGGTTTCGAGATAGTCACACTACTTTCACGTACACAAACCCTTAAATTAGAAATAAAAAAAAGGGAAAAAAAGAAGATATCAAAGGAAAACAGCTTGTTAGGAGTGACCGTTGTGGTTCTGATACAAGGTCACATTTTCCGAACTTATATATTGTTTGCCATAATTGTTGTGTCATTCATAAAATAAATCTAAAGTCCCATCAACCACAACTAGCGGGGTTTTCGTGTTGCTCAATATTCATTTTTCTGTGTGGTGATTTATAGATAGATGTTTGCACTTTTTTCTGTTGGTCATTGTATTGTTTGTCTTTCTTCTGTTTACGGGTTCTGATTACCACTTTAGTATCTTCAAACTCTTCATACAATCGTTTTACGTACACATGGACATGCTATGATTTTGTAGCGAGAACGCTCCCCGACCTAATGTTATGGGAACCGTAGTAGGTTCATAACCACCTCTGATAACTGCGTTAGTGGCGATCTCCTTTGACTCAGTTGTAATAGCGGTGGCTTACAGCGCTGGAGTTCCAGGGAACGAATCCCATGGGGGACATTGAATTTTTCGGAAGAAAATATGTTCTACTGTTACAATTTTAAAAACTTGTCGCTAACGTAGTTGACATACTACTCACCGGGAGACGTTAAACAATAATCAATCTATCGTATGAATGATCGAAATACAACATATCAGTTGGATGTTTGGTGATTAATGAGCAAACACTGTAATTAGTTTCAAATATTTAATGACAAATGTGATATTAATTTTAGCAATAAAAATGAAAACATATAAGCCAAAGATTTAGACAGAAACTGTCAATCAAGGACAGAGAGATAATACAATTGCTAAGACAAAGGAATAAATAGACAAACAGTTACACTGGAAACTACAGATTGAGCAACATGAATCTCATTAAAACAGGGAGTGAATTCATGTACTCCGGAAGGGGCAACATACCCTGCTCTACAAGAAACACCCGTGGTGTTTCTCCTGCAAAACATACGGTGTCATGACCGTCGAAGGGACGACATTAGACTAAGACAAGCGGAACCTATCTTTGCCACGTAAAGTCCGTTGCTGTTAACCAGGTCACGCTCACAAATTTCGAAGCACTGACTATACCTTTATAATTATAAACCTATAATTTTGTAATTTTTCAGCAGCAAGTTCTCTTTATTCGGATAGGAAACTCAAGCTATGGAATATCGTATTAATCATATGCAGGTGTTGCTGGAATGTTGCTACATGTATATATAATTGGAAGGTGCACAATGGGAAAATTGAAATATATCTTTGTCGGACAGTTTCGTTACCATCCGACTCTCACTGTCAATTTCGAGGTGTATGTCAAGATATGAAGCAGACTTGGTTGTATCTGTATATTGTTTTAAGTCTAATGGGAATATACCGACAAACTCTGAATGGTGTTTACATCTCGCAATTGATTCGTAATGCAAGAGCCAGTAGCAATTATTCTGATTTCTTGAAGCGTCATCTTTGTCTGGACCAGGGCTATAAAAAGATTCGCCTTATTCGATCTCTTAAAAAGTTTATATTCCGATATCAAGATATTGTCGAAATATATTCTGTCTCTGCAGATACAATAGTAAAAGATACATTTTCATATATATAGTGAAAATGTATAAAGATAAGGATTTGGCATACAATGTCAAAAATATTTTTTGTGAATGTGTGACGTAAAAATACTTTTGACATTTACTGTCGTAATTAAAATACTTCAAAGGACTCATAGTTGATGGTGATGGTTCACGAGATACATTAGATACTGAGTTTGGTACTGTTTGACTGTTATTTTGCCTGTTTTTTCCAGTATTGTTGTAAATGCTGTTTTAGTGACAACGGGAACCTTTGAACCGTAATGAAAGCGAGAGGTTGGCGCCGTAAAATCTGATTCAATCCACCATTTCTTTAGAAATGCCTGTACCAAGTCAGGACCATTGCGGTTTTCCAGTTTCCCGGTTGTTGACTGATTTTGTCTGTTTATTGATTTATGAGTTTTGAATTTCCCTTTGGAAGATTGCTCTGTGTTCGGTAATTTTGTTATTATCCTTATTTAGTCAGTAAAATGTCGACATCACCTTTCAAGTGAAGCGCAACACACCAAGTAAGCTTCCAGTATGTGTCTAATGAATGATGTAAGACAAAACCTATTCGCAGAAGTCGTGATTTGTTATTGAAAATATCAGAATAATAATAATAC
This sequence comes from Gigantidas platifrons, assembly GCA_002080005.1. Taxonomy (NCBI): domain Eukaryota; kingdom Metazoa; phylum Mollusca; class Bivalvia; order Mytilida; family Modiolidae; genus Gigantidas; species Gigantidas platifrons. The sequence continues at coordinate 378,495 of MJUT01037488.1, forward strand.
CATAATGTTTTAACTCAATTTCATGGATGCAGTATGAAACCTATAATTTATCATGCAATTGTGTATAATTTCTAGAACAAAGTTTTTGTCTGTAAAAACCTGAGAACAATTTTACCAAATGTTAATACTATCCGACATACTTTGTAAACATATAATAAAGTATGTTCTGCTATGACAAACATCTTGAAATATAATAATTACAACTAAAAAAACCACAAAAAAAACAACCTATACCATTAGTAGAAACAAATGCAAAGAAAATCGTCTGTTTTTCTTCATCATATTATCGAAATAAAATATATTAGCGATTAGAGTTGTTGGGGGAAAACGATCGGTGGTTACAATACAATCAGTATTAATGTTAACTAATTCAGAAATCGTGGGACATTCTGGGTTCACCTCCGGTTTTCGGTCGAGTCCGAGTACTCATCATTTTTAATTTTCGGTGTTGTCTTGCGTATTTATGTTTTGTTTCCCTTGGTTCCAGTTCTTGTGTTTCCTCATTCATGACTTCTCGCCGGGTTTGTAACTAGTGCTCACCCCCGGTTTTTAATGGGATTCATGTTACTAGATCTTTTTTCTCTGTGTAATATTTTGTAAATCAGTGTTTGTCCGTTTGGCCAATATGTTGTCTGTCCCTCTTCGATTTACGGATTCTGTTTACCCCTTTGGTGTATTCAAACTCTTCTTGGTAGTGTTACTATGGTGGTCTATTCTTGATCGTCCCTTCGATTTTTTCTAACGTTTATTCTCTGGAATATCCTTCTTCAGGCATGCTTAAAAGATTGGCAAGCGAAATAATTTTAAAGTAGACTATGACATTGTACTATTAATTTGACATTCTCGCGAGTATTACACGTACCGCTGAAATAAATGATATGTACACCAATGAAAATTATGATATTTTCTGCTATTTTGTTTAAGTGGATATCACTATGACTACGACTTAGATATCAACCTTAGTGCACATGGCGCTCTTCTTGAATAACCTTCATCAGGCACGCTTAAGGTCAAATAATTTAAAAGTACATGTATTTGGGAGCAAGAAATCGGAAGGACCTAAACAGTATAGGAAAATCTGCTAAAGTGACATATCAGAGAGGAGAACCTTAGTTTTAATAATAATCAAATGAATTATAGTGACAACCGGAACCTTTTAACCATAATAAAAGCGGGAGGTTTGGCGCCGTAAAATCTGATTCAACCCACCATTTCTTTAGAAATGCCTGTACCAAGTCAGGGCCATTGCGGTTTTCCTAGTTTTTCGGTTGTTGATTGATTTTGTCTGTTTGTTGATTTATGAGTTTTGACTTTCCCTTTTTTTAGTTTAGTTTAGTTTAAACATATTTTATTTGCATTAAAGTTGCAAATGGGATTGGACACAAGTTATAACAACATTAGTGAAGTCCTTTCCCTTTTACAAAAATATAAACAAAAATGGACGATTGCTCGGTGTTCGGTAATTTTGTTATTACCCTTATTTAGGAACTGTAAATTTCCATTGCAACTATATCTAATAAACCATGTCATTGCCAAAGCAGTGACTACTGGGCTGATGCTACCCTCAGAACTGAATTTGAGATTTTAGCTTAACACACAGATGTAACAAGCGATTGTTGATAAATTGGACATATTTGTTGCGTCGATTTATTTATTATAACCATTGTATGATGTCAAATGAGCATATCTGTTAAACCTTATTTGGATCTTTACAAAACCAAATTAAGAACAAAAAAACACAAAACAAAAAATGAGATTAACACCCGTTACTATTAGACCATCTAGGAGAAACATGCCTCCTAGTTATATACTCATTTGTTTTAAACATATTTTATTAATTATTTCAACATAACATTACAATATTCAACATATATACATTACATAATTAGAAGTAATCAATAGGATTGGGAAACAAGTTACAATAACTTATATTAATCCGTATACTCATTTCAATTAATCTAATTAACATTAACACGTTTTTTTTTCTATCTGTAAAAGTACAACAATAAAGATTAACTATAATTTACATGATACCAGATGTTATTATCTATGACATTAAAACAATGACGGTAATCCCATATCAAAGATAAAATAGAAAAGGTGCCTTTAATTTCTGTGTTACTTAGAATCAAACATAAACAACACACTGTTGGAGACAGGTAGATGGGAAATTAATTTGCTTAGGGTATTCATTCTAGATTATTACTTTGTCTAACATATATATATATGTTTAGTTACTAAGGTCTCGTGGTGTTCCTATTCATAATACTCTACTTTCGATATGCATGGTTCACTTCTGATATCATGTTGAAGTTTGTGCTGTTAAGTATATTCTTGCCGTCTGGTCTTGTCTTTGCAATGCGATATTTTTGTGTTGTTCCCTCTAATTTATATTTTAATGTTTGTTTTAAACAAGAACAGTTATACTAAGGACATTCCGGGAACTTGGTTCCACATTGGGCTTCTATGTGGGAGAAATTCGATACTTCACATGATATCCAATTCGTTAAATCTCGTACATACGTATATTGTATCTTGCGTTATATAACAAATGAAGTTGTAACTTCATAAGCATCTGGTTCATACCCGTGCTAGTTAGTATTATAGTTTTACTAACTGGTTGTTTCTGTATTGGCCCTGGTATAGATTCGAGGTTAGCAGTATTGGACCCGAGGCCCGTAGGGTCGAGGGCCAATACTGCTGACCGAGAATCTATACCAGTGCCAATACAGAAACATCCAGTTCGTAACACTTTTATTAAATAATCTAACTGGTCCGTATGAATATTTTTCCAGGGCCGTATGGATAAATTAACAGGGCCGTCTGAATATATTGACAGGTCCGTATCAGCATGGTTTCTAGGGCACTAATGATGACCAATAATAGTGTTACTAACTGGCTTGACAATGGTGATTACTTTTACCTACGTAACATTTTGCCAACAACAGCAGTACTCTGAACGCACCTATTTGTTTTGCCACCAACGGCAGTATTCGAAACAAACATATGACAGCACATGTTTCCTTCCACTAAACTGTAATATCCCCTCGAACTGCTGATGACGATCTCATATGCAAACATGATTTTAAATAAAAGTATGATTCTTCATTTGTACAATTATGCAAAAGAGAAAGTTTTGAAATAAACTCCTCTATGTAAAATGCAGCTCTGATTAAAACCGGAAGTGACTTTATCCGTATTGGCCCCGGGTTAGTACATATTGGCCCGAGGCAGAAATGCCGTATTAAAATAAGCAATTAATATGAGAGGAAAATTTAAATCCGTATTAGTCAGGCAGATTTTGTCATAATAGGACAGATGTTTACATATTATTTAATAATAGACTATATTGGGCTTTAGTTAAACCTTTATCTCTGTTTATGGTATTAGCCTATATTGGTCTTTGGTTATACCTTTATCTCTGTTTATGAACCGTAATAACTTACTAATATACAAATACATATGTTAGCTGTGCAGAATATGTATTGTTCTACTCTCCGTCTTTGAAAACTGTTTTTTAGATCGAAAATGTATTAGGATTTACGACAAATGTCGTATGAGGAGCAGCAAATGTTGACCATTTTAAATCGCTTGGTTCCATTTCTCTTTTGTGTTTTCCCACCTGTTCGGATATAATGTAAATGATAAGCGAAGGCTGTCGATGTGGTGTGCTTATTATTATTGTGCGATTGTTTTTTGTTGTTTTGTTGTTTTTTGTTTTGTTTTTTTTGGGGGGGGGTTTCGTTTTGCTAATTATTTCATTTGGAAGTATGACTATTTCTGTTTTGTTTGCACTTTTGATTGATCAGTTTAACATCAGATGTTCATAACTCAGGAGACAAAAACATGTTACATGGATGTGATCCATTTATCACGTCTACAATAGCCCACGAAGTACTACTCAATATATCTGTCAATAAAATTTAACACCATGATACACGTATATCATCCATTGATCTGATTCTCATATTTCAATCATTAGAGGGGACATCATGGTCTTGATCGTAATGGTGAACGATCTATATATAAGTATACAATTAGTTCCAATCACCATATAGTTCTGAGGCCAATAATGCCGGCAATGTTTTGCTCCATAATATTGCTAAAAGTGGTGGTAGAGATTCACGGGTGGTTTGCTACGTCATACGCACGAATACTTGAACATCGTCTCGAGGTAGGTTTATGCAGTTGTACAATTTAAACAAAGGAAAACTAACGAAACTAAGTAGTTCACCGAAGGACCCACATATCAGACTTCATTGTAGCATACATTCATTGCGTGGAAACCCGTCAGTTTTGCAAACACTTCTGTACAGTTAAATGGGTTTTGTGTGAACGGCATCCTTGTCCGGAATTTTAACTGTACAGAAGTGTTTGCAAAACTGACGGGTTTCCACGCCGCAATGAATGTATGCTAACCATGAAGTCTGATAAGTGGGCCCTTCGGTGAACTATTTGGTTTTGTTAGTTTTCCTTTTTTTTTAAATTGTACAACTGCATAAACCTACCTCGAGGCGATGTTCAGGTATCCATGCGTGTGACGTAGCAAATCACCCGTGAGATTTATAGAGCAATCTTTTACCATTGTGAATTTCGATATATCTTATTGATTCACAAAATATAAAGTGCACCTGTTTGTGATTATTTTGCACATCAATTAAAAAACACACATTTTGTAAATAGTTTAATGCAATTATTGACACCTAAAACATTGGCATATTTCATTTAATGACATTTGCAACATAATACTTTTATTTGTAGTTCATTAGAATTATCGCCCCTTTGAACAAAGATGATAATACACCAAACTTCCAGTACATACCTCATATACTAGGGATATCCTAGGTGTCAGTAAACGTTAGAGAACACCGAAGGACAATACACAAAATGGACAATCCCGAGAAACTGGCAATATTGTGTACACAAGACGCAAACAAAAAATACCCTAACAATTATATGCAAACAAACACAGATAACGTAAATAAGACATAAGCAATGCTACATACAAATGGAGTTAAAAGATGAACCGAACATTTTTTCTGTGCGGAAATCAAAATATTCTTCAGTATTTAATTTTATATATTACCACGTGTCACTATATATATATATATATGAAGAGGATAGGTTAATCAGTTCATAGTTTGACTGTAAATATTTGTTTAACGTTTATTTAATTTGATAATATTAGCATTTTATATACATTTTTTTAGGCAAAGGGGAACAATGAGTGCAAATGAGGAACGATATTTAATGACAAAGAGAAAAAAAAATGGAACCAAAGTAGAATAAAAT
>MJUT01037488.1:396095-420316 GCA_002080005.1 Gigantidas platifrons
CTTGAATTTGAGGGGATTATCAAACGCACAGATGACCATATATTTGAGAAGATCCTGAAAATAGAGTTGTCTCCCATACCCCAGGCCTACAGCCTTAAGTGGTCGTTGTTTCAATAAAAATATCTGACAAAAATTTGTCTTCGCCTTGTTTGCTTGCTTTGTGCTAGTATTTTGTTGTAGATTTCATGTATCATTCAATCGGTCATAGTTCTAAGTAGGGTCTGCAGAAATCGGGACTTCTATATGAGAATTATCGTAGTCAGTGACGTCATACACAAAATAAAATGCATTCGATTTGAGAACAAACTTCGATCGTAGTCTAAACTAAACGTCAGAGAAAACCGAAGTGACTACACAGAGACACAAGTAACATTTGGCACAAGACAAGAAATATATATACATCTCAAATGAAATTCCGTTATTTTGATTCCCCGCATGATCGAAGTAAAATATTCTAGAGACGAACGTCGTGCATTCTATTATCAGTCATGCACATTAAAAGACGACCAGGTCATTTGACGCTAAATATATACTATCGTGGATATGTATGCGAAAACGGATTGTTTAATAGCAATATCTCATCGAAGGCACAACCTGGAAACGAGATACGATGACAAGGCCATTTTGAACTAAACATAAAACAACAATATGAAAAGAAAATTAAACAGTCAACAAATCAAACAATATCAACAAAATGAACAATCATTTATCACCTCAATTCCTTGAAAAAAAAACAAAAACAAAAACAAAAACAACCTAAAAAGCAAACAAACCTACGATAGTATGTGAATGGAATCTCTCACCAGCCCGCGTCATTTGTGTCAATAATATGTCCCATATTTACACATTAAGATCAACGATAGCATGTTCTTATAAAACGAGAACCATGATAATGGATTAATCAAAGTAAAAAATAAAATGACAACTTAAAAACTTATTAAACCCACATGATAAAATGTCATTAACCCTTGACAAAACCATATATCCCGAGAAACAGCGGAAGAAAGACTCGTATATCTGTCTATCAAGTCCAAGGCAATTACGGTAAGCTTCTTTGAAATACCATATGATTTATTCTTCAATATGGTAACGTTCAATAATTCACACTTCCCCACTCTCTCCCTCTCTCTGTCCCACACACCCTCTCTCTCTGTCTCAACCCCCTCTCAATATCACACTCCCCATCTCTTTGTCTTTCCATATATACGTAGTTCAATTCCGACTAGAAAACTTTGTGGTATTATCTCAGACACATTTATAAAATAAATAACTAGTTGATCACTACAAATCAGTAGCCATTATGTACATTAAGATGTTGATGTCCAGACTCAATCCCGTACGGTCTCAGATGGTAAATGTAGAATTCTAATGCATGCATTTTCTGTGGAGACACATAATGAAATGAAATTGCATAGTCACTAATGCTGTCTGTACCCTGAAAAAATCAAATGTATTTCTTTGCAATTTTATTAAGATACATTTGTAGATACCAAAGGGGTAATCAGAATCCGTTAATCGAAGAAGAACAGACAACACAATTACCAAAAGAAAGAAGAAATAAATAACCCAAAAAAAAAGATAACAAAAAAATAAAAATAAACATAGACTTCAAGAAATCATATTTATTATGATTGGAGCATTCTAAGATATATACTTCTGCGCCCATTTATGTCATCGATAGGTCACAATACATTTAAAATCATCTAATTTTGATTTGTTTACTGTCCGTCCCCCGTAAAAGAAAAGGCATTTCTATAAAATGTGGCCTTACATATATGCATTCTCTTTTTTATTATCAGAAAAGATTGAAAATAATAATAGCCTTAAATCTGAGGACCTTTATTATAATGGCGAACAAAATGAAAAGACATACAATGGTCAACTAAACACTATAGATTGAGGAATCCGAACACCATTAAAAACGAGAGTGAACTCATATTCGCAGGAAGGGTAAACTGTTCACCCTTTTCTACATGGTAAATTATGTTTATGTGGTAAGGCAAATAATATATTATTATATGCAAACCTAAACACATGAGGCGGGTATCACGGGACATCAAGTTAGTAGTTCTAGACTTGTTGTCAATATTCACTTAACAGTTGAAATAAGTGTACTTACGAAAATAAATGTCTTACAAAACTGGATCCGGTGTTACATTTTGGTCGACAATTACTAATAGCTGCTTATGTACAAGTGTACGTGTATTAATCTTCCTAAGGCATATTATGTTTTCGTCCTTATATCTAACTAATATTAAAATATTACATCACTCTTGCAATATTACCAAATTATTCTGTAGTTAAGCATAGTGACATTTCAATATAGCTATTCAAAACTGTTACATTACCTTCCGTGCACCGTTTGCATCGTACTGATAATACCACTTTGGATATCCACCAAATAAATGTGTTTCTGGATCAAAACAATGAAACCTGCTACGACCCATGGCATCAGTTGAATTAATTGTTTTTACACCCAATCGTTGCATGCATTTCCCTATTTCTGCATCTTCGGATCCGCCATCTTGTCGACAAAAACTTGGATTTTTCCCAATCGTAACCAATCTAGTTAATGCTTCTAAGCTCAGAACATATCCAGCGCCGCCACTATAATATCCTTGTTTTACTAATGTTTTGAAATGGTGTCCAAAGAACACAGGATCGAGTTTGTTGTAATCCTTTAAGAAATATCTTAGGTTTTCTAATATTACGTATGTGTCATCGTCTGCCTTCATAAACCAGTCAGCTTTATGTCTGTAATGATCATACACATATCTGAATGCTTGCATTGTTTTACTAGTCAGATGCTGACGACCTTCTTTAACGTCCAGTCCTATAGCTGGGAAACTTGCATTGTTTTCTGAACTTATGAATAGCATAATGGTACACCGTTTGGCCCAAGTCTTTTTCACGTGTATAGCTTTCTTATCTAAATTTGTAGGACTGGTCATAATCCAACATAAAACACGAACTGTTTTCTCCAAATCTTTTGCTACAGACTTATTATCTAAAAAAATATATACATTATGTTGTTTCTGACATGAATAATAAACCTACATATTTGCCGTCTAACTGACATGACGAATAAAGCGTGTATAAGTATATTCTTGGATAGCCCCCCTCTTCATTTACATACATATTATTTCTTACTAGAACATTTGTCAAAATATTTGATTGATTGATATTTGGTGTTTAACGCCACTTTCAGCAATATTTCAGTTGGATCATGGTGACCAGTTTTAGTGGTGGAAGAAGCCGGAGTACCCGGAGAGAACCACCGACCATGGGCAAGCAACTGGTAAACTTTATCACTTGCGGCTGCGAGTCGAGTGTACCCTTTTTAAAAATTTACAAAGCCGGGTGTGAACCCACGCCGTATTGGTGATAGGCTTGTATGAGTTGTTAGGTAATTCAACTACCTAACTCATTGAGCCACCCGGGCCCCTAAAATACTTGATGGCATATGCTTGATGGGTTTTTGAAAACCAAATAACTGCCATGAGTAATCAACAAATCGGTTATTGTATTGAGTACATGTATTCGAACTACATTTGTAGCAACCCAATAGGGTGGAAGTGAATGTTAGTCATTACGCATAGCCCGGTACTCGAAATATGACTTTTCATTTTGTTGAAAGTTTTGTATGCGTGTAGCTATAAATATTGTGAATATAGCATGGATTTGCACAGTGCATCAAATTTCCGTTAGTAACGATATCACCACCATGTCAAACCATGCAACCGAATCATGTGATAATATCATGTGGCAACAAAAACATGGCTGTTCTTGCTTCTTATAAGACATCAGCAGTGTTACTCATATATACAGCCAAGTCCGGTAACTATTTTGGCAGTGATACGTAAAAGGTAAAAGATCCATTGTCATTTGAGATATGGATATTTCGTAAAGGACAACGAGATTGTGATGACGACCTTATATTTGTTGTAACAATGACTTCAACCTAGGAGCAACGTAGCCTTGTTTGAGTAGCCTTTGTGTCAAGACTAGCATATTTTATAAACATACAATCTCACAAAAGATTATTTTGTCCAGAAAACGAGCGTAGGTATAATTGAGGGCCCTTTTATATTTTCTTACCATTATGATAGCTTGTATCGTCGATCACCGCAGATTTAACTCTCTGTAAACGTTGATCAAAATCATGATGTCCTTCTACTGAATTGGCAGTCATCTGCTTCAGTGAGCTTAACTCTAAAAGCGAACGGATGTTCTTCGTTGCTAATAATGGCGGATACTGGAAAGTTGACCTGATGGACGATATAGCTGTGATATAAGCCAGAAAAAATGATAAAATTAATCCAGAAGTGAGTCCAAAGAAAAAAGAAGTTCTTGAAGAAGTTGCTGTACAAACTGAAAAATATAAATAAATCCGTTGAGAACATATGTATCTTAATATTTTGGTAAGCATTTTGTTTTCCCTCATACGCGGATTTAAACGTTAATTACATTTCAATGAATTAAACGTTTTCGTAGAGGACGTACACTGCTACCACTATGAGGTATGGATAACTAGCTGATGTTAAGTCACATTTCTTCAGGATACGATGTACAATTTATTATTAAGTATGTCTTATAACGTTAAGATTTGCTTTAATTGATTTTTTAAAAGATAATAATTCGGCAAGAGCAACATGAAAACAATGTACAATAAAACAAAAAATTATATCTCAAAACTTGTTTTTATTTTGTTTGTGTAAGCACATTTAGGACGACGAGATTACATATCTTTTTATGTGTTTGGTTTTATTCCCATAAATCGGTTGCATATAACACAATTAAATCCTGCATTGCATATAAAATCTCATTGTACCAGTTGATTGTTTATAAATTATGCATTTACTGTATAGATTATAGCTTAGATTGTAACAGCTGTACTATAGCTAGTTATAATATATTTTATCCTATATAAGTACTTGTTATAATTATAAATTAGATTTCACCACATCTGAATGGATAACCTGTTAACAAAATGAATATCTTTCTTATAATTTATTTTGTAAAACAAAATTTAATGATCCCTAGATTTTAATTACGATTATTCGAATTTGTCGTTCGCGAATGAATATGTTGGGGTCACTATACCAACCCCGATTATCAAATATAAAATCAAAAAATAAACCAATGTTGTTCCAGGCAGATCTGCCAATCAGATTGAAGTATTCACATCAAATTAAATTATTACACAATGTGCACAGTAGATGCTATAAGTAATTTGTAGAGTTGCTATCATTATAACTGTTAAATTGACGAAAGTAATATGACATGAATTATATCATTGTACCTCAGTTCTGTTGTCTTGTTAAAAAACAACAGAAATACAGCTCTTCTTTTTCTTGCAACATATCTATCATTTCAAGTTTTAGATTCGTTAAAATTTATCACTACAATATTGTCCTGTAATCTCAGAAGGATGAGTATTATTAATATTAGGAGTGCTTACAATATCATTGTCATGAAAACAATAGTGTTGTGCCATTTTCTAATCTTTAAACGAGTTGCCTCCCTTTCTGAAATCCCAAAATAATGGCACCATTTCCTAATTAATTTAAAATCACGGTGATGCATATTTCTGTAAAACTTCTATGGTTGCTTTTAATATAGGGGTATCTAAGAGATTTGTCACCTTGCAGCGTTGTGTCTTTCCGAATTGACGATTTTATCCCACGTACAACGTTTTCTTAATGAAAAATGAAGAGATTTCAACAGAAATAATTCAAACCCTTTACCTAAGTGACTTATCACGGGTTTGTAACTAGAGTAACACGACGAGTGCCACAAGTGGAGCAGGAACTGCCTACCCTTCCGGAGCACCAGAGTTCACCCCCAGTTTTTAGTGGGGTTCAAACTCTTCTTAACTTAGGTTATAACTGACAAATCCTATTTGTTTCACATGCAATTTACATTACAATATATTTTTTTCAAATCAGAATTTAAATCTTCTCGTAACTATGAAATTGAATACACAAATTGAATCCAGTCAATCGATTTCAAAGCTTTAACATTTAAATGTTATGTAATGCAAATAATAATATTATGTAAATATGTGATGCAAAACAATTTTTAACAAGCAACATCTTGTCAAATATTGACTAATAATTTTGATTTAATTTAATATTTCTAACAGTTTTTTTGTATTTATCTGGTGACTAAAACAAAATATCAGTTGCTTTATGTATATAACTCAAATATACTGAAAATCAAAAGAAACGAAACACTTTATGAATTGTGTTTTATATATAGAAGTACTCATTAATGATTTTGTCATTGATTTCATTTACAACTATAGTAACCCATCGAATTTTTTACCAATCGAGTGTCACTCACTGTCATTGGATGTACTTCATTGTTCATGTACTCTTGATATAGATACGCAGACAGGAGAGCCATTTTATTGATTTATTTGGTTCGCCAATTGCTCTATGCGTTTGACAGTCAAAAAATATCGTCAGTATTGAAAAATCACAGATGTAAGTCAATTAACGGTATGCCAAGACTTAGCAACGATGAACGCAACAGAGCCATTGACATCTTGCAGGCTAATATGTTGGTAAGAGCAGTGTTACAGGCGTTGCGAGTTAACCTCAGTACAATTTCATGACTTCATGCACAGTTCCACCACATGATCAGTAACAGATCTCCCACATTCTGGGGGACCACGCGTGACAAAAGCATTTCGATACTTCGAAATAGGTTCTTTGCGGCCGTGAGTACTTCCAGCCAATACCTGGAATTGATGTACCACGAATAAACGTTTGCACCCTTCGTTGACGACTGTAGCGTATGTGACCTCATGAAAGACACCCTTTTGGTGGCATTATTCTTACACAAATCAAAAATGACCACGAATATATTCCTTTATCGTAACCACAATCCGGTCCTTTCCTCATTCAAGAGTAACACGACGGGTGCAACATATGGAGCAGGAACCGCTTACCCTTCCAGAGCACATAAGTTCATCCACGAAAGCCAGGTCGATAGTAGAGTGTGAACTTGGAGACGGCTCCGTGAAGGGTATGCACGTTGCTCTATCCAGCATATTCACCTATGGGGTGGTGGCATCGTCATGACATTTATAACTTCTAACTATCGGACTATGTTGCATGTCCTTAGTGAAAGAGTAAACGCTCATAATTACAGAGACACTCTACTCGAAACAATATTGCAGCAGTTGTTGCAAAGTCACCTTGACGTACATGTTTTCCAGTATGTCTATCACAACCAATCGTTCACGGGTTACATTAATGTTATGGGTTGGCCTTCCTTGTCACTAGATTGTAACTTTTTTGGATATTTGTTGGATTAACTTGGTAGACCAGTTTATACCAGGTCAAATCCACCGGGCCGTTACAAGAAAACACGCCATCAGTTGGATCACATTCGGTGCGCAAAATATGTGTTGTATGCATAAATGACACTGGATGATATACTCACTTTCAAATTTTGATTTTGACTCCCTGTGACATGTATTGGTTCCATTGCAAATTTGATGGAATCTGCTGTTCCGTAAATCGATATATTTTGTTAATGATTCGCTTGTGCATTTATGTTTTATGTATATATAAATATACAATACTTGTGCACTGTCGAAGCATACAGGTAATATGTGTATGAGGCTTAGAAACGGGGGAAAAGGCGAGGCTTCGCCGAGCCTTTTCCCACGTTTCGCGCCGAATACACATATTTACCTATATGCTTCGACAGTGCACATGTATTGTAATTATCCTGCAATTTTAAATCGTAAATAAATGTTTACTGGACGATGATAAAAGTATTTGAAATAATTTTGTGTATGTGTTTGAAAACAATATCCCCCAATGTGCCCCGATGAGTTTCCCAAATATAAAATTGTATTCTATTTATAACTGACCAATATCCCAAAAAAAATATTGGGCAGGCTATATTGGTCGGTAAATGCTGTCATTGCAGGATAAATTGTTATGTAGAATTATAATTTAGAAATTTCTATTGACGTTCAGTATATTAAATTATAGTAAGTTTTCTATATGAATAAAAATGTAGATACATATAGTGCACATGACACATCTCTAGATTAACCGTCATCAGGTACAGTCAAAGCCAAAAGATTGGAAAGACTTACAATTTAAAAGCCTTTGGGAGCAAGAAAACAAAATGGTCTTAACATGTCAGAGAGAGGTCAACATTTATTGATAAAAAAAATGTTACATTATTCGGGAATTGTAAGTTACAATAATAAATATATTTTGTATACTCTTCACCTTGTAAGTTTCATATCTTCTCACGTACATAAATATGGAATCGAATTCGGACGGTGCTTAACTTTTTATCCGAATATTACGTGCCTGTCTTTGCACAGTTACTTGGGGTTGATTTTAATGTATTAGGTCATGAAATAAAAAAGATGAAGTAACATGGGATAACGTTTAGAACAATAATCATTTAACTCTCACTTAATGACATAAATATAAATATGCGAAAGTAATTGGCTATCACTGTGAGATTGTAGGAACTTTTAACGATACGATTCACATCAGGAATACAATTCAATCCAGTACGCAACACAGTGAAATTGCTACTCAAACGTAAATCTGAAGTTGAGATCGCTATTAAAAAATTTGTAAATTGACCAAATCCATAGATCTATGATCAGAAAAGAGGTAGCAAGAGCCACCATTACACAACTAAATGTAATATGATATAAGCCGATTAACACCATTCAGGAACCATATGATGTTTGACTTCCGAATTGAAAGTTTACATTCGATACTATGCTAGATAATCTGTATAAATATGCTACACATACACGCACACATACATACACAGACGCACACACATTTACACAGTGGCACACAGAAACACACAAACACACTGTGTAGGTAATTTACAAAAAATGTGACAAAGTGCATAAATCAGTCGTGTTAAATACTTAAGAATATGTTAGCATATGCTACTAGCGTACATGTATCAGATATTACCAGATGGGTCACAATTGGAATACATGCAACTATAATCATTTGCTTACTTGTATATATGTTTGGCAAATTTGTACTTTTCCATAAATATGTAATTATCGAAACGAGACTTACCTTTAACCCTCATGAATGATTTGTCATTGCCCAATAACCATTTATATCGCATAATTTAAAGGCACTTCACTCATATCGAAAATGAACTCAATTTAGAAAGTACAGCTTCAGCATTGACCAAAATAATGGTAATATGTTTTAGAAAAATAAGGTCATCCCAGTAATACTTATCCGTTCAAATAAAATGTTCCGTCCGTAAATTAAAGAAACATGTATATATTGTTTCCGTTTTAGTAGGAATCAGCTGGTACTATAAAACGTATCATATATAATAAAACACTGGGGTCAAAGTTGACATTAATATATTTATAAAGAGCACATGTTTCAAAGCCGGTGATTTAAACGGTAAAACCACAATCATATTGATAATCAACAACATATTAAAAAACAATCATCTGCATCACCAATAATGACAAATCCTACACCCAAAGAAATCTATAATAGAATAAAATTTGATATATATAAGTAAAATGATGCATTGTGAAAATCGATGGCAAAATTAAAACTAACAAAAAAAAAATACAGTACTTACTAAACGACATTTTCATTTTCGCGTACATACAAACACCTAGCTGTTTAAGTTCTCTTATTAATAATAATAGTTATTATAAGCCACCCCTAGGCACACATTTGTTCTGTTTTTTTCACTATGACGGTAAGACATCATAATTGATTATTGTTTCATACACAGAATTTTTTTTATTATCAATAAAAAATCGATTTCAACGACAAAATTATGCACATACATGTATAATAATGAATGACTGAATAAATTAGAGTACAGTGTAATTATTTGTATATTTCCTACGTGTAAATAACAATGATGTTTATAGAGAAAATGTATGGTGAATGGTGAAAACCCATCAATAGATGGAAAATGCTGGTATATAAATATATGGTTGTTGACCTTTGACGTCAAACTCGATACTTCTGACGTTGGGGCGCTCCTAGATGCCATCTCTAGTGGTAAGGTTTTCTCACACCCACCAAGTGTCATGGATTCTCTCGGTCAGTTCCTAATAACTCTACTGGCTTTCCTCATGAAATCTAGGATCCATGATAAACATGTAGCTGGAACACAAACGCTGGAGGTGATAATAAACATCAATAAAACAACAAAGAAAATGAGGGTAATATATATTTGAAGATGACCATGAACTCTTTATAATGTTAGTTAAGGAACATTGTCGAAATATATAGAAAATACAAAAGACACCTTTACACGCCAATAGAGTTCTGTTTTAGCGTAGTTTGTTTGTTTGGGTAGTGTTCTTAGATCATTGTTTTTCTTTTTGGTTATTGTGTGGTCTGTCCTGCTATGATTTACGACTTCTGTTTACCCATTTGATTTCTTCAAATTCTTACAGACAAGAACAATTTGAAGATACCAAAGGGGTAACCAGAATCCGTAATTCGTAAACGGTCAGACCATACAACCATACAACGCTCTGGCAAGCTAGATCATGTTTCCATTTCACGACAAAGAATACCTGTCACAGATGAATATGTATTAAAGGTAAGGTATAAGATAAGTCCAGTGAATAGTTTCAAGCTGTTCAATCTAATTTATTACACAACTAATATTACTTTTAGCACGTACGTGTCGTTAGATGGATCAGAGATATGTGTTGTTTACCATCTATGTATGTTAGCATGTACGTGTCATTAGATGGATCAGAGATATCTGTTGTTCACCATCTATGTATGGTCAATCTTATATGACACATACACTATCATATTGAAATCAACAACATCAATCTTTTATATTACACTTTGATCTACAGGTTTCATTACTATAAAAGTTTTAGTGCCACACATCATAGTGATGGTGGTATGTTGTCATGGTGATGATGTTATGTTGTCATGGTGATGGTGTTATGTTGTCATGGTGATGATGCCATGTTGTCATGGTGATGGTGTTATGTTGTCATAGTGATGGTGATATGTTAGTCATATTAACATTTTCAGAAGGTCTTTATACATTTGTATTTTTCTGTCATTACTCAATACTTATTAGAAATGAAAATAATAATAAAAGAATATATAGAAACAAACATATGTTTAAATAACGATGGAAGATTGAATGCTTCATATGAACAGTTGCATCTGAATATCGCTATAAGTAAAACCACCGGGATGATGTAATGGTTAATGGCTCGCCACAGTGTAGTGTAGTATTGTAGAAGATCGTGGGTTCGATCCCAGATCGTTCGAAATAAAGATTATGCAATTGGTATGTGCTATTTATCTAGTAAACACACGGCACGTTAGATGGTTTGGTTTAGGTTTATGGTGTTTAACGCAACTTTCAACAATATTTCAATTATATCGTGGCTGTCAGTTTTATTGGTGGAGAAAACCACCGACCTGTTGCAAGTCACTGACATACTTCGTCACATAATGTTGCATCGAGTACACCTCGTCATGAACGGGGTTCGAACTCACAACGTTAGTGGTGATAGGCACTAATCGCATAGGTAGTTGTAAATCCAACTACCATACAATCACCATGACCACTTACTGCACTTTAGAAGTAAAAAAGAAAAAAAATGCCACGCTGTCGGAACAATTCCAAAATGAAATATCAAAATCGTAAAAATAGGAAAAATAGATGTCCCTAACACAAATACATGACCGCTCACTTTCCTGGTTTGGCAAGGACATCAATAATAAGTAACATGATAATAATGATTTCACCATGATTTAGCTGAACACTTACTGACTTTCTATTAAACAATAACGACACAATCTTTATTTTATCATCAGAAACCAATAAATCTTTCAACATCAAAATAGACGTTTGCTGTTTGTTAACACGACACGTTAATTAGCTGTAAGCGATGTTAAAGTACGGTCATGTTGTCCTAAATGGACAGTTCAGATTAGTCAGAGGTCAGATTATAGTCACAGGTCAGATTAGTAACATGTCAGATTACAGACACAGGTCAGATTACAGTCACAGGTCAGATTACAGTCACAGGTCAGATTACAGACACAGGTCAGATTAGTAACAGGTCAGATTACAGTCACAGGTCAGATTACAGACAGAAGTCAGATTACAGTCAGAGGTCAGATTACAGACACAGGTCAGAGGTCAGATTACAGTCACAGGTCAGATTACAGACACATGTCAGATTACAGACACATGTCAGATTACAGTCACATGTCAAATTACAGACAGAGGTCAGATTATAGTCACAGGTCAGATTACAGTCACAGGTCAGATTAGTAACAGGTCAGATTACAGTCACAGCTCAGATTGCATACACAGGTCAGATTACAGTCACAGGTCAGATTACAGACACATGTCATATTACAGTCACAGGTCAGATTACAGTCACAGGTCAGATTACAGTCACATGTCATATTACAGTCACAGGTCAGATTACAGTCACAGGTCAGAAAACAGTCACAGGTCAGATTACAGACACAGGTCAGATTACAGTCACAGGTCAGATTACAGCCACAGGTCAGATTACAGTCACAGGTCAAGAGTACTTATTCTCTAGTGTTGACGTCATATGAATTAATTAATTGTCTTATTATTTCACATATTGATGTCTTCAATACATTGTATATTTATTTGCCCACATGTTTTTGGTATATTAATCAGTATGTATATATATATAAATCTTTCTCTGTTTTATAGACATATAATTAAAAAAAAGCCCTGAACAGTTGCTATGTTTCGTCACTGACATGGTTTATCATGTATATTTAATATTGAAATCTTCTGTTCAAAATAAATACAATGTACGTATATATCACATTTAGTGCGGTTGATGCGTTTCAGGATTAATCTTATCACGGTTGATATATTAATGGTGAACAGTATGGATGTATATCCAGTCAAAGGAACACACATTACCTCAGTGAATAACATCACATTCTTAGAGGTAGAAATAATGTTCCAAAAATAATCAAGATTCCGTGTAATTGGTACATAAATACGTAGGTGACAGATTCTACAGAGAGAATGAATGGCTATTTAGATATGTTCTAGGTACACAGACCACAGAAATAGGAAACAAGTTGTGAAATCTTCTGAAGGTTTCAAACCGTGTTCACATATGCTTAGCTCAAAATGTCGATGTCGGCTTGACATCAATGTTCTATTCATCTCTACACACATTTGTCTTGAAGTCGGTTTATGTTTTATGTGGTATTAACAGTAAGAAATATATGAGTGTAAATTCACAAGAGAGACTATCATTATACTTAGGCCGAATTTAAAGTAAATGAACCGTGCTTTTATTTTTTACATGTGCAATGCGACTTCCAAAAATGTTCGTGTCGTCTAAGTGGAGCACCTCGTGTTCCACTAGTGGAGAAGAAGATCAATCCTCTAGAACACCTGATTTCAATCCCATGTTTATCCCGTTACATGGATTTGTGTTGTTCCATATTTAATTTTTTCTGTTATTTTATTGTTCACGATTGTCCGTCTTTTCGTCTTTTGTTTAGGCTTTTACATTGACTTTCCTCCAATTTAACTTTTTTTGGAATGTCTAGACGTTCGTAGCCGTACCTGGTATACATCACTTCTACAAGGATAATTGTTTTAATGTATACTGAATCACATGAGGTCAGAAAACTACTGCTCTCCCGCTCTCAGTATTACTGAATACAAATGAACGTCCTTGGACATGTGCTATATATTGTAACCATTGTAATGTTATGCTTGATTGTATTAAAATTAATAGTTTTGTAACTCGAAGTCTTGTTTAAAGATTAGTTAGATTTATTATACTTCAGTATCGTTTTTCAATAGAAAATCAAGTGTAATATTTTAACTAATTCCTTGCTTTCTCTAATTTACCGGTCATAAGTTTTTTTTACTGATGACTGGGGAAACAGAGATCTAGATCGTCAAAGCGCTTACGATATCGGTAAAATGACCATGATCTAAAACGTGTAGGTGACGTAAGTATGCATGAAATGGCCACCGCCGGTGTGCCCAGTGGAACCATTCTGGTTGTTCATTTACAGAAATGTTCACATTTATCAAACGAAATAAAAGTGATGCAACATTTTTATTGTTGTAAATAGAGTTTCAATATAAAGCCCTCGGGAAAACAACACCCCTCCGGTGAATAATTATGATGTTCACCTTAAGTGCAGGCATTAATTGTATATTGTCCATCGATTTACGGCTGTTGATTACCCCTTTGGTATCTCCAAACTTGTCTTAGACAACTTATTGACTTCGATGAGGAACACAACAAGTTTGATGTATGGTATGTTCCTGATTTCAATGTCAAAGTAGGGTCAACTGGGATTGTAATTACAGCTTTTCAACAGATGTGGTTACGATTCCTGTGGTAATATGGCATATACATAAATTTATAAATTTCCAGCCTATAATCTAGAAGACACTAGCTTTATTTAATTTTACAAAAACTAGATCGTGAATATGACTTTTAATGGATGTGTTGATAGTATATCAATTGTTCCTTACAGTATAATTATTTCTAATCTTGACAAAAAAATACTTTCATGAAGAAAATTATATCCCACAAATGCTACATTTAACCGGTTAATTTTTACGATTATGTGTGTTAATGACACACCGAATTTCCGTCATCGAAGGTCTAACGTCCTGTTTATGAGTTATTATTTGTACAATGGTATTTAGATAAAATTAGCATAAGCAATGCTGCAAGTAATAGCTTGTCAGTGTATAACTCTTTTAGTGTCAAATGGTAGTATGTTTGTTCTTTTTTTTAGATTTAATTATCCTTACATGCCATATCCTTTAGACCATAGCAGGTTTGTGGCTGTTTTGGTTGGATCCTTTGGTTTCATTGCTCTCAAACACTTTTAAATCATATGACTTTCATATCTATCGATTTTGAACGTACATGATGAAGGTTTTAATGTATTCCAGAGGACACGTCGTAAGCACTAAATGTTATTTGTACGTTTTCATTATGATTGCTGGGTCGATACCTTTGTTGGTGGAGTATTAGACCCCGATGGTATCATCAGTCCAGTAGTTGGTATTTCGGCACTGACATTTTTTATTAGATATATTCATTATTGAATTATAGCATGACATCTTTCATCGGCTATATAAATTATAATGTGATAAAATTCTCGATATATTTAAATTTGCACATGCGTATTGCCGAACAAATTATACAAATCCTTCCCAAGTGATTTCATGATGTCATACAGAACCATGGTGCATATGTAAGATATAATAGTGAAATTGTGTCCGGTTGTGTTATATTTGTAATGAAAAACCTTACACAGACCGAACGAAGTCATCGCTTTGCTTTATTTCGTCCTCGGACTTTATCATAGGAGACAATTGTAAGGGCGGACACTATTTAATGTTAGACATAAAATCATAGAAATACTCATATTGTGTCTTTATATATAATTTTTGGATTGGCTATCCTGATTAGGAATTTTGCTTTTATTTCTCGAATACAACTTTTAAATTATTTGGCACCTTGGTGTCTTATAAAGAGATAGGAACTGCTTACCCTTCACGAACACCTGGGTCCACCCCTGGTTTTTGGTGGGGTCCATGTTGCTGATATTTCTTAATGGTCTGTGTTGTGTTATTTTTTTGTTTGGCTTTGTCCTGTGTCTTGTGTGTCCAATGTTGGCATGTTCTATGGAATGTACATTCTTGATTTGCCTCTTCGGTTTTCTATAATGTTTATTTGTAGTAAGATAAATAAACACGTTTAACTTATTTCTAGAACACACACATGTGAATAAATATTCATAGACACCTAATCACCTGTTTTAATTTGTTCAGCTAGAAGGATACCAATATGTTGGACTATCAATTATCATGAAGTGGACCCTTGCGAATGTACGAATGATCATCACATCTTATATTAAATCCTCACTTCCACCAATCAATGGTCTTGGTTTGCATAACAATGTATCTAGTACGAATAACAATGTGCATTGGATGAACAGAGGATCTAAACATTTTATGGTAACCGCACATTTAGGTTTTGTTTTGCATGACGATAATTGTCCCCTAATAAACAAAAAAACTAGAAAGCGTACACATCTGTGTTTCGCTTTGCGATAGGTTCTTTATACAAAACAACCAATTATACTCATAATACATCTGATACATTTTTGTGATGTACAGTTTATATCATGCACTTGTTATATGTATGCAGGAAAATTACATTGACTAGGTATAGTTTTGTCATATACTGTCATTGACCAAAATAACGCATTATTCTGCTACCAGTTGAGCTTTGTGAAGAAGAGTTTAAGATGACAAAGAGGTAATCAGAATCCTGTTGACAGAGGATATACACAGTATATGGTAACAGCACATTTAGGTTTTGTTTTGCATGACGATAAAATTTCCCTTAGTAACAAACTAAAAGGCGTACACATCAGTGTAAAAAGAGGCAAGCAAGGGATAACTATATGATTGTAGTAGTTAATTCACAAGTCAAACGTCGATGGACTAATGTGATTTTTCTGCAGGATAAACAGAATATTAATGCAGTGTCCTAAAATATAAAGTTTAGGTGTATTCGGTGCAAAACTGGGGAAAGGCGCGGTGAACCTCACTTTTATCCCAGTTTTTAAGCCCCATACACACAAACGTTATAATTTAGGACACTGCATTAACATTGTCTATGTATGCAAATAATAATGGACTACAACACAATCTTCTACCTTTTCTTGATGAATAATTATCAGTTTACTACTGACATTCAGTGACACTGTTTTTTACTGCCATGTTTGTGTTTTGTTGCGTAATGTAGGTGAAAATAAGAAGTATGCAGAGTCATCGTTGAAAATTCCATAGCCCATTACAATCGCTGAGGAGAGTTTGACGAGTTTGAAGATATCAAAGGAGCAATCAAGGTTATTCCAGAAATGCATTTTATGCACTAAATCAGATAGCTACAATTGTATTAGTAGATAAATAGTGTGAGTAATGTGAGCATTATACATTGTTCATGAACAGTTTTGCTAAAATACCAGATTATGTATCATTAGGTATTTCACAGTTTATCACTCAACAAACTGTATGGTAATAGCTATAGTTTCTCTCCTCTATCACTGTCAAGACTATTACCGGAGTTGACTGTATATATGAACAACACGGCGGGGGTTTAGTTTATGATGATTTTATTTGTTAAATTAACAAAAGGGATAGGACACAAGTTTTGCCAACTTATGAAGTCTTCTCCCATTGGGGGTTTTATATGAAGCAGGGTCTGCACATGAGTTCACACCCGGATTTGTTAGATGTCCATGTTGCTCATTTTTGTAGTTTTTTGTGTTGTCCTATTATGTGTCTTTACGTTCCGAGTTCCGTATTGTGATGTCCGGTACGATTTCCACATAAAAACGACGTTCCTCTTGTGTACCCTATGGTGCCACTTTCTCTGCATTGTCTTTTATTGATGACCCCTCCGTATTCGGTTTATTAACAACATAGGATGTTGAACCTATTAATAATACTGTCAAATATGTTCGATAATAATCACGTATTGGTAACCATCAGCAAATTACAGGCAATGAAGACAATAATATATTTCACAGTTAGATGAGCCGTTAACAATCAGCATAGCTATAATTCTAAATTGAAAACCCATATGATCGTTACAGCTGTCTTTATTTCATTTACTCAATGATTACTGAAAATATATTTAATAGATTAGCACTTGGTAGTTGGATAAGGTGAGGTAAATGATTTTCTGGGTGTTGGCAATTTGTTTGTCAAAAGCTAAATAAAATTCCATAACTAATTACATAGATCAATTAGAGCTAAGTACGAGACACTTGAGATTTTATGAAATATCAAGAGGGGAATTCGAATCCCATTAACCAGTCTAACCATATTTTCTTAATTATCATTCTACTGATTTATACTGAGCAAATGTTTGGAAATTTGATATATGTATTTACAATGCCAAATACAGCTGTAATTAAGTTATTATTATTCCGTTTTTCTATTTCCAAATGTAAGAAGACCCGACATTGAATAACATGGTGGGTGTCTAATAAGAAACTGCTTACTCTTGGCGAGCACCAAGGTTCGCCACTAGTTTTATTTGTAGTGTCCATGTTGCTCATCTTTTTTTTAGTTTTCTGTGTTGTGTTTTTGTTTTGTTTTTCTGCTTTGTGTGTCTCGCGTCTAATGTCGCCATACGAAGAATCACTTCTCACCTACATTCATTGAAAATAAAAAGGACTCCGGCATATGACAGGGAAAATCCATGTCCTGGCTTGTGACATGAACAACAATGGGGCTTATTAAACCAGATAATGAGATATCTATCCTTTCTTCTTTGATAAATGGATATCCAAAGGCAATAATCATAAAAACAAATAAAATAAAATAAAATAAAAATAAAAATAATGATAAACACCTGCACAGATTCAAATACAATTGTTAACAAATGACTACATAATCTGAAATTGTGGCAAAGTTCGTCTGGACTAAACGTTTGTTCATTTTTATTTTGGTTGACATTTCGTGTTTTATTTCATTACTAATTGCTCTTCGTATTGACCATATGGTACATTTTATGTATTACAGTCCTTTAACCTTGGTGTCATGATCTTTATGTGATTCATAGATATTATTAATGAAGAAATGTTTATGTCAGAACACCTGAGCTTACTTTGTGGTTATCAGTTCTTGAGATTTGATCCATCCTCGATTTTTTTAGAATGTCTTCTTTGTTATTTTCAATGTGTGCCCGGACTGACTGGTGATTAAAGTGCCTATATACATTTTCAAAGCAAGTTTACAAAATCTATATAAAGAATTCAAACTAAAATGATAAAATGAACAGTGATAGTCAACAATTTCACCAATATTAACAAAACAAAAAGTGAAGGTTAACAATTCCACCAATATCAACAAAACAACAGAAGATTAAACAATCATTGTCAACAATTCCACCAATATTCACAAAACAACAGAAAGTTTAAACAGTGATGGTAAACAATTCCACCAATACATTTTTTTGTATTAGCAAAACAAAAGAATGCTTAAACAGTGAAGTTCAACAATTCTACCAATATTAACAAAACAGAAGAAAGTTTAAACTTTGATAGTCAACAATTCTACCAATATTAACAAAACAACAGAAAATTTAAACTTTGATAGTCAACGATTCTACCAATATTAACAAAACGAAGAAGACACACCCAAAATCATTGATTGTGATTTTGATTTTTGGTGTTTTAACGCCACTTTCAACAATATTTCAGTTATATCATGGCGACCAGTGTTAGTGGTGGAGGAAGCCGGAGTACCCGGAGAGAACCACCGACCATGGGCAAGCAACTGGTAAACTTTATCACTTGCGACCTCGAGTCGAGTGCACCCTTTTTGTAATTTACCAAGCCAGGTGAGAATCCACGTCGTATTGGTGATAGACTTGTATCAGTTGTTAGATCAACGACCTAACTCATTGAGCCACCCGAGCCCCTTAAAAATCATTGAACATAAAAGAGACCACAACATATGACCTAGGAAATATAAGTCGTGGCTTAAGACGGGCATGTAATGTGGTGGTGCTAAACCCGATAAGAATACATTATAAGTTTTAGAGCACATTTATAACCAACACGGCGCATATTATTAGAAATATTTATTATAATTAATTGTTTTCCATATATAATCATAGTAAAAACGCAATTTGTAAGAATATATTTTCCCCGCCATTTTGGAAACAATAATTTGTCAGTTTTAAGCAGATTGGTTTAAGTTTGATGAATTAAGGTTCACATATTTTAATCAAGGGCAGCATCACTGCTGTCTTGATTGTTGGAACCTTTTGAAATGAATCGAACTTTTAATTTAAAACATTTTTCATCGTTTTCCTTAAACACATAACCACGCGCACTTCCGCCGGAACTACTTCCTTCTTTGGAATCATGGCGGAGGTAGTAATTTATTTTTCCGGTAACAACTATTGTTCCGGAAGCACCGACATTGTATGCACGTCCACTTTTCACTTTATATATTTTTCTTGGACATAAATGATCTGTCATAATATGTTTTAGTTTAATATTAAAACACCCGTATAAAATTGGATTGAGCGCACTTTGTAATAAGGCAGCTGTTTCCGCAAACACCATGACAGATGACGGAATAGTGAATTTATAATCGCTGTAAATTTTAATGAGCGTTGTAACGAAATATGGCGTCCAACATGCAATGAATGTAATTATTATAGCCAGTGTCATTTTAATAGTTTTCACTTTTGCTGTCGATATTGTATTTTTCGCTGTTGCATTTTGACAATATTTCCCACTCTGATTTTTGAATGGTTTCCCTTGACGCCAAACGCACAAGACGACACTAATGTAACAAAACGACATGATAATAACGGGAATTACTAAAATATATGATGTCATAAACGTAAAATATACTTTTCGTTGCCATGGTTCCGTGTATCCTTGACTTTTACATGCGTATTGTATATGGCCATCTTCTAGTACCTTTTCTTTTGTCTGAATAAAAATGAGCAGTTGTGGAGAGGCAAAAATGAAAGCTAAAACCCATGATGTTAAACACATCCGTTTCGCTCGCACAGCTGACGAAGGTTGATGAAACTGTAATGGGCGGCACAGTGAACAATATCTATCAATACTCATAGAAGTCAAAATGAATGTAGTACTCGCTAAGGTACATATTTGCAAATAAGTCAAAATTTTACAAGCTGCATTTCCAAGTACCCATTCACCAAAAGCCACAAATAAAATTTCAGTTGTCATAGTAACGAAACAAACAGCAAGGTCACCAATTGCTAAATTTATAATGAACAGATTCACACGACTATTTTTCTTTCGATATCGCGTACACGAAAGAACAAAGATTATCACAGTATTACCGATAATAGTCACTATCATGATAAATACAAGGGATGCTACTCTCTGAATTACATCGGGCGTCCATATTTTGGTATCCATCACATGAGATTTATTTTCACAATTTGTCGAAAATGGCACTGTAACTCCATTTGACGATTGACACTTAGACCCTATTCCCAGGTATCCTAAAGAACTGTTATCAATCATTGCAATTGATGATATATGCTGACACACAGCACCCTTAAATCATCACAATTAAACTCTCGTTGACATCCGTTGTGTCTGCCATTCTCACATTAACGGTATCATACATATCTATACAACGGTTTTCTTGTATCATCATTAGTCATCATTACTCTTCATACTTTCGAGTAAACATTTCCGTCAAGATGGCAACCTACAAAGGACATCAAATATTAATATTTAATTTTGGTGAATGAAGAAGTAGTATGTACTATAGATCAATTAGGGAAAATGAAAGGTTATCACTGAACATAGACTGTAGACTTGATTGTTGATACATCAACAGTGTATATCAATACTGGAAATGACAACGTTGATAGCTAATTGAGTACTCACGACGGGGTGGGGAAATGGCTTCTATTAGGTCCTCATAGACAACAGATTGGATAGCCAAGCATTTTTATAGTGTTTGGGAGCAAGTGAGACAAGCGCTTAACATGGTAGTTTTAATTGGATAATGTTACCTATGCCAGCCGGTAACTACTAATTTACGTCATTTAGACATAACGTCTATAGTCATATTTCGAATGAGGAATTTTGTTCACTGTTGGTGCCTCGTGTGGAGCAGTGACAACCTACCATCCGACGAATCTGCGTTCAATCCTAGTTTAAGCGTGTAGGTTTCGGTGTTCCTTCACGTTGATTATTGTTTGCATTCGTCTAGCTGTAGCCTATGCTTTTAGCAATGCGATACCCGGCTTAATAGCTGTGTTAGTTTACTGTCACATGAACCTTATATCTTGCATTGATAACCGCAAAAAAATCATTAAATGTGCGAAAGCAATACACATGTTTGATATTAATATATGCATAAAACATTCATTACTAAAGTGCAATGCATATACATGATTGTATGATATATATTTAAGTATGTTTATTTACATTGTACTTTTACACTCTTCCTCTGTTTATGTATGTTAATTCCCATTATCAAGAGCAGTCGTATAACTGCAATGGGCGTTACTATTCACATATATGCGAAGCATTGAATGGTACTTATCACAAAGAAATTTTAGTTGAATGTTTTATGCCATTTGCTGCTTGTTTTTTAGTATGTGCTTTTTTCTTACTTGTGCTGATTAGTGCTTTTATTTGAAAATTTACATGAAATGCTTAAAGTTTTAGTTGTATGTGACATGTCATTTGCTGCTTATTTTATGTATGTGCTTTTTTATGTTCATTTTCTTTCTTATTAATGCTTTTATCTGTGCTTAATTTGCTTGAAATGCTTAAATTTTAGATGTATGTGTCATGTCATGTCTTATCCTTTGCATGCTCTTATTGTTTTAATGTTATGTTTGTATTCGGTGAAAAGCTCTTGAGAGCTTATGTTATTTATTATGTATATGTACCGAATCAAAATAAAGCTTTCTTATCTTATCTTATAAGGTTGTTTCTTTTCAATTTAATTGTAAAAACAATCCAAATATACTTTGCACGCCCATATAATCCCTAATATCGTTAAAATATCACTTAAAAGGGTCGAAATGAATTTTTGTCCAGGAAGCAAAAATCCAATTCAAGGCAAAGACCGCAAGATATGACCGAATTATCAACGAATTATGTCACTTTTACAAAGTGTCATTGATGAAAACCGGGTTAATGTTTCATAAATATCATTTATTGAACTAATTGCAAGTTTTCATGAGATACAAAAAACCAAAAACCAAAATGAGCTTTAATATCCCTTTAAGAAATTGTTAAATAAAAAAACAAATAAATAAAAAGTATTGACTGGAAGTTTAACGGTTGCCACCATGACTTGGTAAACTATTACGGAGTATCTGTATCACAACTGACCATGGATATAATCCATTCGTCGTAATCACAATCTGGTCTTATATATCAGCAATAACATTTTAACGCGGAATGAACAAGCGATTCAGATATAAAATTATAACAGGAATATAATACATATTTATGAGATGATGAGTTTGTCAAAAAAAAACAAAACAAAAAAATCAATCAAAAATGAAAAAAAAAACAAAAAACATATCAAATTTATAATGGTGTTTAGTTTGACGTACGCTTCATCGAACATAATGTGGAGATGTCAATTACTAATCAAATGTAATATATGCCAACAGGTGATATACATATTACATAGGTACTTGGTTCTCAACAACAGGAAGCCTGATCAACTTGATGGGTTAGTTGATCCTTAATTGACTTTAAGAAAGTTCATTATCCTTTCAAATATTTTGTCTTAATTATATACACAGATACAGATAATTATATCCGTTGTTATTTTCGAAATAATAGAAATATTGTCATTTTCATGATTTTTCCCATCATGCGTTGAATTCTTCCGCCATACCCGTGGGATTTAACATCCAACAAGCAGGTATATCGACTGATGCCCTGGAGAATTAATATCTAACCAGCAGATATATCGACTGATGTCCCGGAGAATTAATATCTAACCAGCAGATATATCGATAGTGATAGCAATAACAATTTCAGATATATAAATCAGATCATTAGTACGTCAATGTAATTACAACTAAAACCGATTTGATTGCTTTATTCCAATATGGATACCTCAGTGAATTCATTACAATATGATGTATATACTCAAAATAAATGGTGCAAGAGAGAAAAGCTATATTTCAGTAAGAAGATTATATTTTATCTAAGTATGAATGAGTTTTGATTTCCTGTAGAAGTGCAAAGTTTAAAAAGTTAAATGACCGGGTTGTTCGATTAAATATTGAAACCAAATATTCACAGTAAGTGTAGATAATAATGCAACAACGGTTGATAAAAAATATATTCAAGATTAAAACTTTCTCTTTTTGATAACTGATACAATTTTTGTCTGTCACTAACTGTTTAACAGAAGGATGAATGTTCACTAGAGAAATTAAATATGTAGTTTCATGGGGGGTCCACTGATTACCTACGTATGTGTTAGATATATATATATATATATACGTCTGAAAATTAAACCAAACAGTGTTAGAATTAGATTTTGAAGCTGTCAAATTTTTGTTCTTCCCTCGACGGGATTTGAACTCATACCATTGATACACTGCAGCACCATTCGCTTAGCCTTACGTCCAG
>MJUT01037488.1:427015-466590 GCA_002080005.1 Gigantidas platifrons
AAAAAACAGTGCCACACTGTCGGACAAATTCCAAAATCAAATATTAAAGTCGAAAAGTCACAATCGCTACATGTAGCACACCTGTCTGCCCGTACCACACCTGTCTGCTCACTGTCCTGGGTTGGTACAGGCACTTCGATATTAGTATCATTTCCATTCACTATTAAGTAGTACCTAGTAAATAAACTTCAGAGAATACCAAAGGCGCAATAAAAACTGGACAATCCAGAGAAACTCGCAACATAAGGTTAAAAGGATGAAGAAAAACACAACCTAATATGCTTGTGTTGGATAACACTATGGGAAATCAAACACAAATAAGTAAAGAAGACATGAGCCCTCCTGCAAACAACAAAAGTAAGACGTGAATAAGTTATATTCCTTCATCGACCATGAACATATTGTGTTAATGTTCATAGTTTTCTTTCATAACGTACGTGATCCGAGAGTAGTTCTGTGTATATTTACCTAACAATCAAAGCCCAATCCTACGTACTATGAGTTCGATATTCGGGCGTGGTGAGGTGTACTTTATACAACATTATGTGATGAAATGTTGACAGTTGTTACTGACAAGATGCTGTTTTCTCAGTGATCTAGAGTTTCCTCTTCCAACTGGGCACCATGGTTTAGCTTATTGTTTTAAGTTGATTTAGGCATCCATGATTCTAATACTAATCCTAAAGTATGTCTTTGTTAAATCCAATCTAAAGATGTATTTTTTATTTGTATTTGTTTAACCTCTAAAAACCTAGGAGTGAAGGTTGGTGGTGCCGACGGGTTAGTTGTTAATGGTGCACTGGAGACACTGTAAATTTAATTCCCCCATTGTAACCCACGGATGCGAATCACAGATGGATTCCTACGTGAGCGAGTACATGCATCAAGCCACAACCTGGATGTTTAGTGATGACCACAATACATTCCGTGTAAATACGTTTCTTATCTTCAATAAATGTCAAATATAGACATTGATGTTGGTGTGATTGGTATTCTATTTACAGGGTTATTAAAATGATACATCAGACGTGTAAAAAACGGCAACAAATTTCCTCAGCAATGTAACCGACAATAACTAATACAAAATACCTATAACCAGAAGTCGCTCATTTTATAATGTGCACGAACGCTTGATAGCTTGATAATACAAATTGAAATGGTAAGCTAAGATCAATCAGAGGGACTGCGCTGTATTAAATAACATCTAAATAATTAAACGTTGAAGGAGTGGAATATCAACACGCACAGATAGTTGTTTTTTTTCAGTCTGTACATCTAAATATAGTGCATATTAGTATTTTTAAGTCTGTACATCTAAATATAGCGCATAAACCGTAAGCATGGCATAACAATCGATATTAATATTATTTTTGAACCAGATTATGTAGGATTAAGACAAACATTTTTAATTTGAAACATTATGACGACAATGATAATCTCTAAACTACGAAGGCCGGATAGTTCATGTATAAGACGTGTAGAATTAACAGAGGAGTTCAATCTTATGTGAGACAATGTACCAAAATGGAATTTTCCTTATTGACCCATGCGAACATGAATGGTTTTAGTTTTAGTGTTTAACGCCACTTTCAACAATGTTTCAGTTATATTGTGGCCATCAGTTTTATTGTTAGAGGAAACATGACTTCCCTGAGAAAACCACCGATCTTTTTTAGGTCATTTTGTAGGTCACTTATATCATAATGTTGTATGGAGAAAACCTCGTTGGAACTCACTTAAGTGGTGATGTGCACTGATTGTATAGGTAGTTGTAAACCTAACGACCATACGATTATGACTACGACGGTTCCAATAATAAAACATGTAGAAAAGTACTAAATATACAATATATTACAAAATCTAAGATTTATTTACAGTTAAAAACAATACTGCACATAATGTGCACTGAGCTTCGATGAATTTGAATATTTTCGAGAACCATTATTCTAAATCTTTTATTTTCATGTAATTGTGTGTTAGGCTTATCGATCTTTCCATTGAATTTTGTAACTGTTCTGGATGTGGTTATCTAGGCGTGAACTCATATCAGCTGTGTTAGTATTGCGACCAGAAATCAACGCCAATGGCCACTCCGACTATCCCTTAAAAATTAAAAATCTAAAACCCATGTTTGGTTCTCTATTGTTTTGGTTTCTTGTGTGTTATGTTTTCGTACTAATTTTCTTTGTTTCAAATTAGTTAATAAAGTTCATGTCTTACTTTGTTTCCAATGTTTAGACTTGTCTTAAACTCAAATAAATGTCCTTGTAGCAGAGAATTTTGAAAATACCAAGGGTCTAATCAGAAGCCGTATATCGAAGGACAGACAATACATTGATCAGAAGAAAAAGGACAAAGAAACTAAAACAAAAATTGAGCATTACGAACCCAACAAATAGAACCGGGGTGAACTCAGGTGTTCCGGAAAGCTAAACAGTGTTACTGCTAAACGACACGAACATCATCTGATATGGACACCAGTATACGTAACAAAATACAAATAACATAAATAAAACATGAATCCTTATACAACAAATTGGGAGTCAAGATGAACAGAACACAGCTTTTGATACAACTATTTATGCACATAAACATCGTAGTAGATTACTGTCTTTAAGAAGAGTTTGAAGATACCAAAGGGGTAATAAATGGTAATAATAAAATAACCGAACTTCGAACAATCTTCCAACGGGAAAGTCAAAACTCATAAGTATATAAACAGACAAAATCAGGCAACAACCGGAAAACTTTGCAAACCGTAATGACCCTGACTTGGTTCAGGCATTTCCAAAGAAATGGTGGGTTGAATCATATTCTACGGCGCCAAACCTTCCGCTTTCATTATGGTTCAGAAACCGGAAATCGAAGGACAGACAACACAATGGTCAAACGAAAAAGGATAAGCAACGAACACCAAACGCTACACATAAAACTAAAAATCGAGCAACACGAACCGCACTGAAGAGTATTCAAGTAGACAAAATTACACAGTATATCTGAACCTAAAGCTAAATGTAGTAAAGTACATGTCTATGGGAGATAGCATAGCATACATGTACATATGAAATTATATCATGTATTTAATTACTGTTTTAGTGTCGCCTATAAAAGCATGCTTGGTATTACAAGAGCAGTGATCTGCTATTCTATCAGTTAATCGGTGTAGTGTTGGTTCGCTCACCTCAGACAATTTATAAATCATTATTCTAATTAATGTCTTTCTGGTTATTACTTCTAAATCTGGTAACCACAGTTAACCGATATTTTAAATTTGTATTTGATTAAGATTAAATTAAATTTATTAAATTGAAATTCGAAATCATGCTGACGTCATATAAAAGATAATGCGATATTTCTTAAAGCAAAGCGTATCTCCAAATGCTGCTCAATTTATTTTTCTGCGACCTCCAAATTGCGATAAAGATCATCTTTCAAGGGACCTTGACGCGCTTCGGAACTAATTTGTTTTTTCCCCGTAATGCGATATTTCTTAAAGCAAAGCGTATCTCCAAATGCTGCTCAATTTATTTTTGTGCGACCTCCAAATTGCGATAAAGATCATCTTTCAAGGGACCTTGACGCGCTTCGGAACTAATTTGTTTTTTTTCCTCGTATATGACATTAAGTGTAGTATTGTATGTGCTTAGTGTCTTCTCGTGTTATAATGATAGATATTGATATATAATATACCGTATAAATTTATGGCCTGGTAATAAACATCCTGTTTCTAGAAAGAGCATTCCTGATGACATGCGATATACTTATCTTCAATCAATTTATATTTCATTTAAGCATTTAAGAAAAGTTTGAAGATACCAACGGTGTAATCAGAAGCCGTAAAAATAATGTTTTGGTTCAATTACAATTTATAAACAAAAAACAAAAACAAAAACAAAAACAAAAAAAAGAAAAAAAAAGAACGAAATTCCACACTGCCAGAATAGTTGTAACCAATGGAAAAATCGTCGTAAGAGGCAAAATCGATACACTTAGCTCACAAAATATGGCCGTTCACATTCGTGGCTTGATACAGGGTTTTCAATAAAAAGTGGCGGGGTCTAGCTACTTTCATGGACCCAAACCCAACTATTGCTATAATTATATAGAATTTAAAAAGTAATAGTTATAATACTATTCGAGGTGAGTTGCAGAAATTTCAATTAAATAATGGAGATCAATAATAAAGTTAACACACATACCACAGAACAGTTCCAAAATTCAGTATCAGTAATCAAAGTCGTCATGAGAAACGAGTACTAAAATATTTCATTCCAGATAAGCTTTGCTGAATAGTAAATTATTGCTATTTCATGATTAACAAGGGATACTGGGTAAAAGCTGTATACCTAGTAAATTGTTTACAGCACACTTTGGTGTAATACAATAATTATTTGTTACACAAAACACAACGAAAACCATAAACAAAACTCATGTTTTGACTCTGTACGTAGCTGGGGCATGTTTTACAGAAAAGCATCGTATGTACCAAGTTAGTTATTAACATTTTTATTACATAACATTTGAGCTTGAGATAAATATTCTGTCATGCATCATTTAATGTTAAAATGATTACCTTTGGGTATTTGGCCAACTAATAGTGCCAGTTATTTCTATTACAGCATACTATTTTTTTACGATTCCAATGCGAGCGGTTCTATTTTCACAATTAATTAAGCTTAGTTTTGCAAGAAAACTAATCAAATAAATATTGGAAAATATATATGAGCAGCTGGTACAATATATATAATATTTTCCCGCGGTTCGAAGCATAGCGGGAAAATATTGTATTGTCGGTTTGATATTAATAAATATTCATACGGTAATGGTCAAAATTGACTAATGAGAACATTGTCTTGCGGTTGAGAATTTAGGTGTGTTCGTTTGGTTCTCTTCACTTTCTAGCCGTCGTGCATACGTGTAACAACAAAAAATATGTCTTTATGTTAGTCTTACATCATTTACTATTTGCATCTTTGTTGTAAATTTTTTAAGGTGAGATCCGACACCTGATTGTCCAGAGATGGGTTCGAGCATTGTCATCGGATACATGTTTCCAAATTACTTTGGTTTTTCCTGGACGGCCTTGCCCATCTGTGACGGAATTCTAATTATGCAATATATAGTTTTATTTGAAATGTTGGTTGTGTACATTGTGAATTGATTACAAGTGACATGTAACATAACATTTTTCTGTTAATAATAATTCCGGCGTCCATCACGTACGGCGGGCTGTCGGCATATTGATATTGCGCTTTGTTTATTATTTTGCCTTAAGTTTCGAATATATTATAAAAATGTACTGATGTGTATACGAAGCAGTATAATCGTTGTCCAAACATAGGATATTTAACAAACGCATAGGATATATCAATAAGTAACGTTGGACAAACATACATACAAACTGCTTAGAAAAGCGACGTTGTCAACATACTTCATCACTACTGTACACACTACACTTACATGTTTAAGACGCATACTTAAAATTAATAAAAAAAAAAAAATGAAAAACAGAAAATACCACTGTTGAAATATTTAAAAAAAATCATACAGAAAATAACGAAAAAGAGCAAAAAAAACGACGACATAACCAGGTGTGTCAAGCTTAGATCTTCATGCTTAAATGGCAAAACAAGTTGTTCCTACCAACCATTAGATATATATGTCGTTATAAAAGGAAACTATAAAGCAGTGACGACTCGCACAAAAAGTCTACTCTAACAGCAAGTACCCACTACGATTGGGCGATCAAGATTAATTGTAATGGAACGATACCCTATGTTTCATGGGTGAATGAATATTGCATTTGTTGTTAATGATATAGGTATAATGTTTTCAATGACGAACACACTTGATGTCCTGCAGATGTATAACATAACAAACGAAAATGTGGCTGTTACTAAACAAACAGACTTAAGCCACCCTTGAGATAATCACAGAACATGCATCCCTGGTCTTTCATTATCCCTCCTTAACCCAAAAAAGACAAGAAATCGTTTTCCCTCGTGTGATATCTACCTAGAACCTGCTGCCACAGCCCATAAATGTGAATCACTCGGTTGAAACATTCAAGGCTGCTGTATCCGTTATCAAATACTACTTTATTAAAACTGTAAATAGTGTTTCAATTGTTATATGCAACATCTGACGGCGGTCAGTGGTTGGTAGAAGTAGTGTACTGCAACCATCACTTCAATGATAATTGCCCTGGCGTTTTTTCCTTTATTTGTAACCATATTTTGCGCGTATAATGTCCGATGAACGTTTAACACAACATGCAGCATCACCTATTTATGCTAATGACGGTCAGCCTTATTTAGTGGTCCGTTGTGGACCAATTAAAATATTAGCATTGCTAATCCGACACTATATACATTTATTTTACATACAGGCTATTGTTTATTTTTGTGTTCTTGTCAAAATTAACTCTGCAATAATGCTAACTTGAATATGAATAGCATCCAAAAAGTCATACATTTGTTTTTTGTTTTTTTTATTGAAATCCAATAACTAAATAGTGTTTCTTACCTTTCTGCGTCCTTTTTGTTACTATTCCATCATCTTAAATAATGTCATATTGATATTTGTTATTGATATCCTAGATAACTATTTCAATGAATTCACCGAGAGAGAGCTATCTTCACTCATCAATTGGAAAAATCAAAAGTAAAATAACAACGTATTTCATTCGCTTACTTAACTAATGTGCAATTAATCTTGAAACCAATAATCGGCTAACTGATTTATAGAACACGACTGTACAACGTTACTTACGCTTAAACAAGTAAAATATACATTAAGAACAAACTATATAAGTAGGCTAAGTACAGCTTTTGTTATTCGTTAAACGTAAGAGTATTTGTCACATCATGTTGAGGACATATTGCTATAATTTTTATTTTATACAGTCCTTATTGCATACAACGGATTAACACTGACATATGTTTGTGCTTTCCCAACGTTTCGAGTGTATCTACATTTGTATATGCATAGGATTATATATATATATAGACTTTCAATATGATCAACAATTTAAATATATAGCTGAAGCAATGCTCATCTGACGCAACAATGAATCAATGAACTATACAACATGTAATTATACCTATATCGTCAAAAGTTTACTGTTGCCATTTTCTCTGAATTGTCCTTTTTTATTGCTCCTTCGGTATTCACCAACAGTTATTTGATATGATACAATACATATTTCAATTGTATGCTCTGTAGTTACACCTTCCCCTTAGCTAGACCAACATATGTACAAATACCGGCATTTGACTCTAGTGTTCTGGAAGAGTGAGCAATAACATGTTGCACTCTCGCGTTACTCGTTTTAAAAATGTGTTGATAAATCATATATATACAAGTAGAGAACGCAATCTGACTGTTATTTGTATATATAACAGATACATTTACATTTTACAAGATATACTCATTGAAATGTATAGTTCCTAAGTACTGTTATTATGGAAACTAAGGTTCTTCTCCCTAAGGCTTAAGTGACCTTAGTCGTTTTTTGTGGGGGAGGAGGGGTAGGGGGTTTTCTCTCTCGTGAGGGGTCATACATTTGTGTTAGGGGTATCGATTTTGCCTCTTTCTTCGATTTGTCCATTGGATTTTTGAAATGTTCCGACAATGCTGTATTTATTGTTATTTTTAATTTTATTTGGTTTAGACCTTTATGTTTTCGTGGTACCAAAGACGTTTAGATTATTCGACTTCCCAGTCTTTTTACTTTGAGTGTATTTGGTTATTCCAGAAACATGTCATGTGCACATCAATAAGATTATTACGTTTTTATTACTATAATTTACGGTAATTAAGTTAATTTTATCACTTCTAAGTCTTAATTTGAATCCAAGATGTTAATAAAATGCTCGTTAAACATGATTTCCACACTTAAATTACCAATTAAAATAATCTGCATCGAGGGTTACAAACTGAACTACTGAAAAGGCAAAGCGAGCAATGCCAAATTAATACTATTAATAAACATAGAAAACATCGCGTGAATCAAGTACAGCCCAAACTTCCATATTTTTTGTAGATATTTGAATTCTTCGTAATGCTGTTGTCAAGATTACTGATATCGTAAAATAATGTAATTACCCCGATTTCTTATTTACGATCTTTTAAGAAAGCGATACAGAAATCTTAGTTATTGTACGGTTGAGAAGAAGAACAAAAATACATACACATTAAATCTGACGTGTTACAAGTCAAGAATCTATTTTTTGCCGTTTAAAATATGTACTTTTGTTTAAACCCCGAGGATCATTTGGGGGTTATATCAATATTTATAGTGCAACGGTTTTATAATTTGTACATGCAAATAGTTGTCAATATGCAAATTTGAATTAAATATATTTAAAATGCAATATTTGGACCATTCACATAATTATTGATGGAAAAAACGTTATTTAAAAAAAAGACTGTAATTATGTTCGTACTTTAATTAGTTCTGCCATGCTCAGTAATTATATGAGCGCCGTCGCGCACTGTTATATTAATCTATAATTCGCTGTTCAGTCTCGTTTTCAATAGATATTTAGTAATGTTTTAGCTAGATTATAAACCTATCAATATAAAATTGAGCGGTGACACTAAACATTTCGCACTCTTTTGTGAAAGTAACACAGTTATCGTCCATATTTAAACGGGTACACTACACACGACAATTACATTACTAATAAATGAATTCAAGATAGCATCGTAATTAAGTATACATGCAATTCCTACTAGTAAGAGTCAACTGAAACCATTGATTAACATCAAACGCGGGTACCTATTAGACAGCCAACTGTGATAAGAGATCGAATTGCTACTAGAACTAAGATATTCGGTACAAATTCATTCGTGCTATAAGAACACCATGTTTTATGAAGATGTCCCATGCGTTTCAACCTTACATACAATATACATCAACTGACTCGATAATAAACAACATAGTATACGTTTTAAAAATAAGTCTGATGAAATATAATTCATTGACTGATACACAAATCAGACATGTGAACTGCTCCACCAGTGGAAAGAGAACTGCTAGCTATTCCAGCGCACCCAACCACACATCCAATTATAGTGGGGAAGTTTTCTGAGTAGTGCTATGTCGGTAATTGTTTTTTTAAATTCGGCCATTGTGTTGTCTGTCCTTTGAATTACGGCTTTTGATTACCTCTTTGGTATCTTCAAACTCTCCTCTAAAAAGAGCTCTAAGCGGGTTGTGTGAGATGAACCACAAATGCAACACGTTTAAAGGGCAGGACGTAAGCGAGTGTCTTGTGTTTGCAAAAGGACAAACAACGATCTACAAGACAATACACAGAAACTCAATAATGAGAAACACGAACGCCATTGTAAAGCCGAGGGTCCTTCGTTTTGTTAATCGTCATGATTACATCTGAACTACTGTTTATCTTAAGTTAAACACTGATCAATCAATCAATCAATCAATCAATCCATTGTTAAGAAAACAACATGCATTCTGTACATTGCTACGAAAAGCTGTGAGATGTTGATTTTGATAAAGGTTTCAAGATCATAAATGAATGTCAAGGTTTAGATTTAGAACGTGGTTCCGTGTCAATTTGTCGGAACTGTCATACTGTTGTTACTACAAAAATACATGATCAGACAATAACATTCTATAGCTAGCTATATATCAAAATAAAAATCAAATGATGTTTTTTGTGGATGTGAGGTTTAATTATTTTTCACAATTTGTCAGAAGGTTATTTGATAAAACTAGCTGCTGGAGTCAAACATGTTTCGTATATTTTGTGTTATATTAAAAGAGATACATTAACAATCGATTGATTTTTGATTGTTGTTTATGAACAACATGTCTGTCATATGCATTCGTAAGCCTATACATCATAAATGGAAAAGGTGACGATTAAGAAAGGGAAGAGGACAGAGGACACACACTGAAACAACTGGAAAAATCATTGGCCAACTTTCAGCACATTTTTATTGATTACTTTAATTTAATTTTCTACTGGTAGCAACTGCTCATCCCCGAAAACACATAATATCTCACATATAACAGAGTGAGCACAGACACATCATCTAACATGTTTATTCTTCGTAACACAGGAAAATAATATGAAGGTCCATAATCACATGTTATCTTACGAACAGTTTGAAGGTAATCAGAAGCCGTACATCGAAGACGGACAGACTACACAATGGTCAAAAGGCAAAAGCCAAATAATGATCTACAACACACTACACAGACAACTAAAGAATGATCACAACTGGAGGTACACTCTGGTGCTCCTGTGAGTTAAGCAGTTCCTGCTCAACATGTGACGCCCGTCGTGTTATTCTATTACATTAATTACATTACACGAACAGCATATCATGTGGACACAAGTATACGTAAATCAACACAAATAACATAAATAAGACATGAACCTATACAAAACAAATGTGAATAAAGACGAACCGAACATGGTTTGTCACGCAGAAATCGTATTGGACATGACAACACTGACCTAAAAACGTAAGAGATATACGTCAGAGTTAGCTACTCTTGAGTACATCAAACACCAATAGATAGAATTCAACCTGGAAACCATTTATAGTCAAATATATAAATATATAAATAAACAAAAATATGCGTCGTAGCGATAAATTTCCAAACCAAAACATGCATCGTAAAAAGATGTACTAACAGTCACAGTGCAAATAGCACGAAACGGGGAACCAATGACGTATAGTATTTACTAATGGCAAAAATATGTGCATCGTAAAATATTTAGCCAGAAGAAAATATGTATCGTCCAAATACATGCCTTTATAAATATAATCATCGTAAAAATATGCAACCAAAACATTCATCACCCAAATATACAAGTAACCGGAAATAGGACATCATTAAATATATACTGAGGCAAAGTATATGTATCGGAAACATGCTTCCAAAAAAGTCTTAAATACATGTACCCAAACACAAGGAAAATAGCAATTTATGCATATAAGCCAAAATGAAAAATATATTGTACGTATAAATATGAACATATTAAACAATTATGCATTCAATAGCCAACTCAAGAATATATAGTAATCATTAATTTACTTAATTACAAGTCACGTGTAGGAATCAAAATCGCACTATTATGATAATAAAATATTTAACAAAAATAAGATATCACACTGTCGGAACATTTCCTAAGTTACACAGAAAAGTAATGGATACAGGCAAATTCGATACCCCTAGCTTCGTATAGGCATTTCAATAAAAAAATGCAGGGGATTCAACAGAAAAGTAATGGACACAGGAAAATTCGATACCCCTAGCTTCGTATAGGCATTTCAATAAAAAAAAATGCAGGGGATTCAACAGAAAAGTAATGGATACAGGCAAATTCGATACCCCTAGCTTCGTATAGGCATTTCAATAAAAAAAAATGCAGGGGATTCAACAGAAAAGTAATGGACACAGGAAAATTCGATACCCCTAGCTTCGTTTAGGCATTTCTATAAAAAAGTGCCGGGGATTAACTAGTTTATTGTACCCTAACATCGATTACAGGAAGACGACAAAAGTGCAGCAAATATATGTTTCTGCTAATTAAGTAATAAAATGACTTCGTCAGGACTGTTGACTATTTACTTGCCAAATAGTTATATTATAATTAAAAGTCTAATTATTAAAAAAAAATATTCTTACCTGACTGAGGATGTATATTATCCGTCAACATGTATCCAGTAAGCATACAATAGTAATATATTTTTATATTCGCTATCTTCAATATATATATTAGGTATAGACATAATTTACTACGCTGTATGATTCGATCATTGATAATTAAAACAACAAATCGTTTGTCTTTGAATTATTAAGATATATATACAATTTTATATATCAATTCCCAGAGGACAATATGTTCAAGTTAAAATTACATTTTTTTAACGATTAGCTTCTGGTCTTTCTTATATATTGATTCTCATGCTGTTTCTTGGTAAATGTTTTAACGACTGCTAACAAGATTCAAGCTATACTGATAAATGGTATACAACACAATGCAGATAGTTGGTTATGTCAATATGAAATGAATTTAACTTCGCCACTTTTTATTGAAGTACCTGTACCAAGCCAGGACAGTGAGCGGTCATAAATATGTGTTAGGATGATCGATTTTGTCCCAGTTCATGACTTTTCTTTTTATATTATGGAACTGTCCCGACAGTGTGGTTTGCTTTGTTTTCAATTTTATAACTACGATACAGTGCACAGTAAAGTGATGGTCTGGACAGACCTCAGCTGCTAACGCAAAAGCGACTCAAGCAATGTTACGTTCCTCCTTGGTTGAAATCATCGCTTCAAACTGTTACTGTCGTCATCACAATCAAGTTGACCGTTACGAAATATCTATACCTCAGATGACAATTAATCTTTACTTTTTACGCAGATGTTTTCTTTCTTCTATCACTGCCAAGTTTTTACCGGACTTGACTATATTTATGAGTAACACGGCGGGTGTCTTATATGAAGTAGGAACGGCTTTCCTATTGCGAGCACATGCGTTCACACCCGGTTTTTTTGTGGCTCATCTTGCTAGTTTATTGTACTGTCCTATTATGTACCTTTACGTTCTAAGTCCGTGTAATGATGTTAGTTACGATTTTCACCTAAACACTATGTTCAGTTCGTCGTTACCTTCAGTTGTCATATTGTGTTGTATTATTGTTTTGCTTGGCTTCGTTTTGTGTATCTTATGTTGTCAGTTTCACTCGACTGTCCATTTATGATTGCCCCTTCAGTATTCTCTAATGTTTGTTTTATTTACCAATAATATAGCATGTTAAATCCTCAATTATACACGAGTTTTGAATATTGTATTTGAAATTTTCAAAAGCAATATACAAAAGTAATTTATTTCTTACACGTACATGTAGCTTAATGGGTTTCTTTGGTTTCCATATCCATATTTTGTCATTAGAAGGATCATATAATCTTGGAAAAGGACAATGGAACGTGACGGACCCAAGTACAGTGTGCGCAGGACTGAGTTCGTGGGACTATGTGGAAATACCGGAAGTTTGAGGAACTCAAGATACCGATTGCATTTTTTATTTTTTATTTTATAGCAAATGAACGTCCATGTATATGACCGTTAGGAATATCGCTTTGCAACTGTTTCTACGAATTTTAGATAAGATTTTGAAACTGTTCCAACACTGTGATATTTTATGTTTATCATCTTATTCTGCATGACGCATGTTTTGACAATGTTAGAGAGTTTAGAGAGGGAGTGCACACGTCAAACACACCCCCTGTACATCCGCTTGACGTCACTGTTGCTAACGACGATTGTATTCTTTGTTAACATGGGACAATAGTAATAGGGACATATAATATCTAGATTATGTCACATGCTATCGTATTATAAAGATTATATATCACGTAATATTAAGACGTTTTATTCAAATAAATCATGATCTTATAGTAGATATATTTAATCAAGCTGATCGAATAAATAACAAGGGGGAGAAAACAAATAATAATACGTTTTCTTTTATGAAAGGTACGCGTGATGTGTAGTTCTATGAATGGATGTAGCATTGATGTGTTGTCATGCAAGAATCATATCTTTATTAATGCTTTATTAATGTATGTATAACACAATAGTACATTTGATTAAAAATGATAATAGTATTTACTGGAGCCCACCCACCACTCCATTTCCACGGAAAATACAGGGCCATATATATTATTTAGTTAATTCGACTGTCTACCATTTCATATGATTAATAAAAATCTCAGAAGCAAAACCTCGAATGGCATCAAAATTATATGCTTAAAAATTGCTGTTTTCATTGCATTCCAAACTTATTTCAAACATACTGGTTCGGCAAAGCAAATTGTCACGTCTGTTCTGTAATGATAACCCCGTCATCTTCTCATGCCGGGACTTTAACATGGGTGACACGACAGGTGCTACTTGTGATGCAAGAACTGCATATCCTTCCAGATCACCCCCGGTTTTAGTGGTGTTCGTGTTACTCAATCTGTCCCATGGTTTGTAGATCATTGTTTGTCTTGTTCATTTTTCTTTTAGAGGTTATATTGTATGTGCTGTCTCTGATTTGCGCTTCGATATCTTCAAACTTTTCATGTTTGGAATGATTGTGTCTTTTTATATATATATATATATATATATATATATATACTGTGTTTATGTATATACACCAAATATAGTGAGGTCGGACATATTTTTCAACA
Organism: Gigantidas platifrons; assembly: GCA_002080005.1. Taxonomy (NCBI): domain Eukaryota; kingdom Metazoa; phylum Mollusca; class Bivalvia; order Mytilida; family Modiolidae; genus Gigantidas; species Gigantidas platifrons. The sequence continues at coordinate 441,243 of MJUT01037488.1, forward strand.
GATGCAAAGTATAGAAACCTATACATTTATAGAAAGGTCTCAACAACACAAACTCAATGCAAGTTGTTTTATTAATTTATCTCAAACCGTTCTCTGGAAATCTGGGGTCGAAATTTTACCTTTTAATAAATTTTCCGACCGATTTTCGTAAATTCAAAAATAGCTGATAACTATTGATTTGTCAGTCAATACCCCTTAAACCTATACATTTTTGGAAAGGTCTTGCCAACACAAACTCAATGCAAGATATTTATCTCCAACGTTCTCTTGAAATTTAGGGTCGTAATTTGACCTTTTAACAAATTTTCCGACCGATTTTCGTAAATTCAAAAATAGCTGATAATTATTGATTTGTATGTCAATACCCCATAAACCTATACATTTTTGGAAAGGTCTTGCCAACACAAACTCAATGCAAGATATTTTATTAATTATCTCCAACCGTTCTCTGGAAATTTGGAGTCGTTATTTGACCTTTTAACAAATTTTCCGACCCATTTTCGTAAATTTAAAAATAACTATTGATTTGTAATGCAATACCCCATAAACCTATACATTTTAACAAATTTTCTGACAGATTTATATGTCAAAAAAATATATGATGTTATACCTCATTTTAAAGTTCTTATTAAAAGAAATAAAAAAAAAAACAGGTTTATTTCATGTTAATATCTTCACTATTAAGAAATTTATAGGCATTTGTATTTTTGAAAAAGACACAATTTTCTGGAAAAAGATTTCTATATTCACAATGTTTACACATACATCAACAATTTGCGGTTTTTTTAATAAGATATTAAAGGTTTATAATCTGTCTCAATAATTATTCTGTTACAAAAATTAATAAGCATTTACACAATAATTTCGAAATCTGCAGATTCAAGGTCACTAATCGGTGATAAGTAGAGTATGGTGACAAATGTCTTGCAACTTGTAAAACAAATCCCTATATAATCAACCAAAACCATATTTTTTTTTTTTAATTATTGTGAAGTTATTTTTGGATATATTTTAACGAATTTTACACCAAAACATTCAGAATTGTTGATATTTTGATTGTTTATTTGCTCATTATGTTTATATGAGTGGTTTTTATTTGTACATAATATAAATAGGATTGTTAATTTTTAGGATTTATTTACAAGTTGCAAGACTTTTGTCATGCATAGCTGTATCCGATATGTTTATTTACAAGTTGCAAGACTTTTGTCATGTAGAGCTGTATCCGATATGTTTTTACTTCATACGAAAACATATGACGCCATTTTACTGACAACAGACGTTGCCAAATAATCGAGAGTATATTAAAGGAAAACTCCATGGTCTTAACAAGTTAAAATCGATAATAGTACGAAAACCCACCACACGGGGATAACTTATATTTCTTTTTTCTCGATAAAAGTAAAACCTTGCCCCCCCCCCCAATAAAAGTAGTGCTATACAAACTAAAATAAGTAAATTTTACAATCTTGACAATCATGTCATCAACCACTAGGTCTTTAATACAATCCATACTCGAAAATATAACGGAACATAAATGCTACTCAATCTTTCATTTTGCAAAATGTAAAAGTAGCACTTCCGGTTTGCAAAAAAAAGAGGGGGGGGGGGGGGGGGTTGAGTTGAAAGTTGTGAGCAAAAATGAGACTTCATGTTCATGAACCAATTCCTTCTTAAAATGCTCTTTAAATGCAATCAAAACATGTAATTGCTTTTCTTGAATCTTCTAGTGGCCTTTTCTTACTTTAAATAAACGGTAAATAATGCCTAATTTACGTTTTATCTAGAAATTCAACCTTCAAACTATACATGAAATCATTAATAGCAGACGATAGAGCGTCTTTTTAAGTGCACTTCCGTCACATTACATCATATGTAATCATAGAAATAACCAATGAAAATTACTTTAACATTTTCCTTATGAAGATGAAATACCAAGATGACAGCTTCCATGAAAGTGGGTCGATATTGTTTACCGTCACTAAGCAAGGTGTTTACGTACTTACCGGAATGGAATAAAAAATTGTTTTCACAATAATTGGTTAGATATGTATTTGTACAAACAGAAAATATATATTTCCTTCACTTTCAAGTAATTATAACGTTGATTAGGCCAATTATAAAAGTGCATCCAAAGCATTGTTCCAGAAGGGAAGTGCTTCAATGCGCATATGTCCGACGTCACTACCAAATAGATGAAATAATAGTGTAATTGATTTCTAATATTGAAAAGACGAATTTCTACCATATATTAGACCTATAACACAGAAAGTATGTCAGTTTATATATATTAATAGGGACTACTTTATCAAACATTGAATATTTATATAATAATGTTGTGCTTAGCATTGGTTATGCATAAATGCACCGCATCAGTGGTATAATGGTTCGCGTGCTCGCCACGAGTGCGGTAGTTCCCGATCGGGTTAAACCAGATAATATACAGTTGGTACTTGTTGCTTCTTTGCTAAGCAGACATATATTAGGAGAAAGAGCAAAAACTGGTTGGCTCGGTATCAGGATATTGTTTCCGAGTTCCGCTCGGACTGGTGTTTCAGTGAAATAGCACATTAGAAATAAAAATAAGAGTGTTGGTCTAGTACAAAGCAGACCTCATCTTCATCTCATTGAAAATTAACTTGTTCTCACCATGATATAAATTTAAGATTGATGACTTGGCGTTATAAAAAAACAATCACACCCTCACTATGCCACAATGTGACATGTCTTCCACCCTAGCTACAATTGTCGCATTGTAAATACTGAACACAACATTAATAATATTATTATTATTATACTGACTGTTCACTATATACAACAACTAATAATTTATCTCAAGCTGTATTAATATCTTTATTGTAGAGAGTGTTTTAAGATCCCTTTAAATGTACAGTCAATCCTGTGTATCAAGGCCAACCAAGGGAACCTGAAAATGTGGCTTTTTTGAGCAGCTGTCATTTATTGATAGTGATATGTTATATAGATGTGCTCTTTAAATTAGGTTTGACTGTACCCAGTCTTTTTATATATTGAGAATGTGGAGGGTCAGATAATTTTATCTCGGTGATTCGAACACGTGGTGGTAATATTAGGGAATGCCAATAGAAGTAAACATTCAATGATTCAAGCGTTTGGCGACTGTGTACTATTGCTCCTAATGTCATAGTATTGTCCAAATAGCCATTGCACAAACAACTATTATTGTTTTTTTTATGTTGCTGTTTTTGTTTTGATTTTTTTTCTTTTTTCCAACTATCATTGTAGAAACTAATAGTAAGTCTATATAATAATCAACAATTTATTGAAACGCACTCAGATATTTTTAGTCGAGTTAACTCTTGGAAGATAAATAATGTATCAAGTCTACCAAGGCCGTATTTACTTGTGAAGTAAAATAAAATTATATATTCTGAGAATAAAGACATACACAAAGGATAAAAAACAAAGGTTATCTGGAAAATTATTTACAGCAAACCGGATTTGAATTGATTAAATTTATACAATAAACAACAAGAACTAACATGTCCACTGATGTATAGAATACAAAGACAAAAATATGTTTTTAACAACAAAAAATTCAAAAGAATACAAGATAATCGATCCGATAAAATATTTAAAGAAGGGTTTGAAGATACCAAAGGGGCAAGCAGAAACCGTATATCGAAGAAGAACAGACAACACAATGACCGAAAGAAGAAGTACAAAAGGACAATAGATTGAAGAAAACAAGAAATACATACGTCGTTAAATGTAAGACAGTAAATACTAAAACATAATAAAGAATATCGTCAATAGATATAGAAAGACAATCATTGAAACCACACAATGAAAAATGACAATGGCAACAAACAATAATCAACGTAAATAAGATATTGATAGTTTATTGAATGTCATGAAGCATAAACGTGTTGAGTTGATATGAAGTGTGGGAGGTATAAGTAGTTTTAGTATCACATTCCACAATACATTCTTTGGTGTACTGAAGTACATTTTTCTGTACATTTCTTTACTGTACAATGCCTTATGCATAGGAGTAATGGGCTTTAACCAACATAGTATGCCTTCCTAGCTAGTAGTCGGTTAACTACGAGCATTCATTTGACTCTCCTATAGTACTGTCCATGATTGATTTTGTGGAGCTCATTTACCTGTTTGACCCTGCCATATGTTTGCGCCTGTCACAAGGATGGTTGGTAATCGTCTGACATTATTTCGAAATCGTTAATTTCAGATTCGGACAATTGTTTGCTATGTATTACATGCATTTTATCACACACCCCTCCCCACCCGCAATATTGGTTCATACGTCCATGGATTCAAATATTAATGGATATTACAAATAGCAAATGTGAATATAGGAAATCACCGGAGGTATGTTTCATCCGTCAAATGTTCAAGAAGAAATGTGAATAAAATATAACGTCCTCAAGAGGACAGATTCGTGCGTTTTTTGTGGTGATTGCCGTTTTATTTACAATGGATGATATGTCAGTTATATCCATGACGATAAGGAGAACGTTGATACTGGGATAGGCCTATGGATGGATGCTTGTCTTCAGCTGGAAGCATAATATCGCTTTCTGGTACCTCGTTCACATGTTGTACTTGTTGAGCAACGGTAAAGCAGTTTGAACTAGTTGAAAGCCAATTCACTTCCTGTTGATTGAAGATAACCAAAGGGACAAAAAGAGTTTGAAGATATCAAAGGGGTAAATCTGTAATTCAAAAAAGGATAGACCACACAATGGCCAAGAGAATGGTAAAAGGACAAACAACGATCTATAAAACATAAACATAAAACTAAAGATCGAGTAACACGAACCCCACAAAAACAGAGGGTGAACTCATATGCTCCAGAAGGTTAAGCAGTTCCTGCTCCACTAGTAAATAAAATCCGTGAATCGAAGACCATGTAATGACCAAAAGTAATAAAAAAAATACAAACAACGATACCTACCTTAGTTTTACAATACTTATTATAATTTGTTGGTGCTAAATTTCCCAAATCTTTTCAACGCATGTTCTCCTGTCATCCTTAAGGTTCTGACTACTGACCTTGTGGTATTCTGGAACAACATTACCAAATGATAGACAATTCAAAGTTAAACGACTCATGAATGATCGTGGTGCATTGACTGATAAATCGTATAACTTTTGATAAGTGAATCATAACGCAGTAGGGATTGTGAAAATATTGAATTATTATTTATGAATGGCGAATGACTAGGTACACATATTGGTTTGAAGGATAAGATACAAACATTCATTGACCCTACTGTTTTACTCTTCATGTTTGTGTTACCATTCATTATTGTGATGGCATGTGATCTTTATGGAAGAGAATCTGTGCAGGTTTTATATAGCTTTTGCCGGTGTTAATATGGTAAGCTGAGTGGTGAACACTGACACATAGCGATGACATTTATGAAAAAGATTTAGATTTCACTTATCTAATCAGTAACCAATGATTCGTAAACGATTGCACAACAAAATATGACTTTTTAAACATTTTGAATGATCTGCATTGTTTTATGACTATAAGTACTGATCAGAAACTCTACACGGATCACGAAAAGAAGCATTGGCTGTTTCAATGACAGAATGTTCCAATAACATTAATGTATTAAGCCCATACAAATGAGCTTTTGTTTTTAACTCTTTGAGTAACATTAAAACTACCAAAATGGAACATAAAAATATAATGATCAAATTATAAAAGACGTTCTTTATGAATTTAGATACAAATAATATTAGGATGAAGAAAACAAAAATATATATAAATCACTGATTGTGATCAATGTAAAATTGTAACAAGAAATAACGTTAAGACCAATGTTACAAAAGATCATATCACGTCACGAAAACAGAACGCTTAAAATATAATCTGAATCTGAATGAAATATAAAGGACAAACAATTATGATGTTAAAACCATACTCATGTATTATAATTATATCCTACCAGCCGTATTATATATCAATCATATATATCAATTTATTCCTTGTTAAAAACCGCTCATTGTTTGAATGTTTTGACAGGATCTGATTAAATTGTTTTGTGCCGGATTAAATCATAATGCATATGAAATTATTTCCGGTTGTTCTTCAGAAGAGAATATCAGAAGATTTAAAATATTTTAACCATTTGGCCAGAAGAGAGTTGAACGCCAATATGGCGTTGCTTGTATATAGATTGCTAGTTTATACTATACATATAAGGATTCAGTTACTACTATATTTTTAATAGCATATATTTTATATTACCTATATAGCAAGTGCCTTGTCATTTAAAATTTTAGATTGTCCTCTGATTGTTCTAGTGCACAATGGTCAACTGTAGTATTGATTTATAATGTCCATAGTCCAGTAGTTTGTCAAATTCAGGCCATCAGTACTAAAATAATTAACCTGCTGACATTTGAAATAAGACGGTATTACGTCCATCTTCATGATATGGAGACTTTCCCGTTTAATAGTTGCGATATTTCGCGTGTATAAATAGTGTTGAAAATGTTCATGTACGTACCATTATCATATAAATACCAGTGAAGGCATGATAAAGAGACGTCACTGTAGTTGGGTTTACATCTTACACGTAATAGCGCCTATCACCATTAGAGTTATATGAGTTCAATTCTCGCCGATGCAAAGGTTACTTGACAGATAATACTTTTAGTTTTGACGTTTGTTAGTTTTTTGTTACCAGGGTGACTGTTTACTCTGGGTACTACAGTTTCTTCTACCATTGAAACTGACCCCAATGATATAACTGAAGTAGTCTTGCAAAGGCATCATATATCTAAGACACAAAATGTACCCAGTATAAAAGTATGTCATTTTTATGCATATTTGACATGTTTTGTATATCATTGATTACATGACTTGACACTCGTTAGTACTGTCAAAATGTATACTTCATTTCAATAGACATCCAAATTACTTAGTACGTAATACGTATGGATTTGATTGATTGTTGCAGGTCTTCTCTTTTTATTTTCGTTTTTGTCCATTTTTGTGTTTTCCTATACATAATTAATATATTCTATTTACATTTATGCACATAAACGTATGGTTGTTGTTTATATATATATATGAATTCAAATTATCATTTTGTTTGTTTTTATTAATAAGTAATATTTTAACATGTAGTATCGATGTTTGCCATTTAATTACGCTATGATGTACATTTCCGGGAGAATGCTATACGAATGTTGCTCAATCTATAGTTTTCTGTGTAGTGTTTTGCAACTCATTGTTCATGCTTTTGTCCTTTCTATTTTGACCATTGTATTGTCTGTCATTTGATGTACTGCTTCTGATTGCTCCTTTGGTATCTCCAATATGTTCTTGTTATAAGCATTGCGCGATGCAATTTCCGTTAATTGGGTAATAAAATATATTTAATTCAGCTTATATAGATCTCCAGAGGTTAAACCGGAATAAATCAGCATTAATTAGAGATTAATCAGTCTTAGAACATAAAGTCTTGGTCATATTCTCTTACAAGATTCATAAAACATGGTATTTCATGTCTCTGTTGCTTTGCCTAATGGATAAAAACATGTTTTCACGATAAACGTTCAGAGGTTGTTGGTCTATTTGTGTGTATATTTAGCCCTAAGCTATAAATGTGTGTGATATATTATGAAAAGAATGTTTAAGCAGTGATCGTCACCAATTTCTCCCAGTATCAAGAAAACAACCTTTTTCCTGAATATAAGTAAAATACCGCTTGCCAGACATTATCCAATCTTCTATTAGCTTAGCTTGTGTATATATTTTCATAAACAAAGTTAAAAACATTCACGGTTTAGACAGAAGCTGAACGTAAGACATTCATTAACGTCATATCTTAAACAGTTTGTTATATGCGGTATGGAATATTTAAGAAGAAGGCTATTTTAGAACTAATATAACATAAATTTGCAAATACGGTATTAAAGGATATTGACTTCAATTGCAACTGACTTCAACGTTTTGACGCCACCAGATTAGTACATTTGCCACAATCATGGTCATAAAAAACGTATATATATATATAATTTAGAGGAAATGGCGCTTTTCTGGAATAGCCTTTATAAGGTATACTCAAAGTCAATAGATTGGAAAGCAAAATAAAAGTAATTGGGGGGTGGGGGGGTCAAATACATCAAAAGGCATAAACATGTATTATTAAACCTCTATATATATATGTATCTAGGATTGGTCCGATCAGTGGTCACATGATTTTGACAATTGCGGCGTTTCCTTCGACAACCCCAAAAATTCACCATGCGAGGTAAATAATAGTATTGTCACCCACGACAACCCCAATTTGTTTCCACTAGGTGGCGATAACCGCACACCGGAAATCGTCTGTTTGTGTATAAAATCAAAATATGGCAACTTCAGGTTGGTTTGCCACTAACACAGAGGAAGACATAACAAAAATCATCTCTCAAAAGGATGCCGAGAACACAAAGCGTTCTACGAAATCCGCTGTCAAATGTTTGCAGCAGTATTTACTGGAAACAAATGCCGATAGCCTCAACTTTGATGACTATTCCTCTGAGGAGCTTGCAGTATTGTTGACAAAATTTTACGCAGATGCCAGAAAACAAAACGGAGAGAAATACAAGTTATCCGCCTTAAAAAGTTTGAGGTTTGGACTTGACATTATAAAAGACACACGTTTTAAAAAAAAAAAACAATGATATCTTTCTTGCTTTGAGTGTCAATTTGAAAAGGGAAGAACTCGGCAGGGTGGATCACACCATCCCTTTGGAAGAAAATGAACTTCAACAAATATATACAAGTGTGGCAATTAATCCAAACACATCTGTGGGCCTGCAACAAAATGTGTGGTTTGATGTGATGTATTTTTTATGCCGTAGAGGGCGTGAGAATTTACGTATGATGACAAAGGACACTTACAAAGTAAAAACGGATAACAAAGGTGGAAAGTATGTGCTTCAAGACATTGATGAACTCGATAAAAATCTCAGGAAGAATGTCGATCCCACAGAATCTGTTACATAAGGGAGAATGTATGAAATAAAAGGTACAGTAGTGTATGTCATAAATCTGTTTGGAAAATATTGTACATGTAGTTTAATACTGTATGAATATTTGACTTTTTATTTTTACTTGTTATGCATGTACATGTATCATATGTTTATAATTTCCGAATATTACAATATTTATTTTGTATTTTAGGTATAAACGCATTTTGTATCATTTCAGATCACCCGTTATGTCCAGTATCTTCTTTCGAGAAGTACGTTTCAAAGCTACACCCACGTAATAAGTGGTTATGGCAACGTATAGCTGATTCGTTTGACAACAACAGTGCCTGGTATATACATATGCCATTGTGTAACAACACTTTAGCTCATATGCTGAAAACAATCTGCAATCAGGAAGGAGTTACGACAGACTATAATAATCATTCAATTAGAGCGACATCTATCACAGTATTGGATGTACGTAAATTTTCTAACAGGAATATCATCTCTGTATCTGGACATAAATCTGAGTCTTCACTGAAGAGTTACACTAGTCGTGTCTCAACTGAACGTAAGCATGAAATGAGCACCGCATTACTAGACACAGTAGTTCCGCAACAAAAACAAAATGCTGAAAATCATACGCCATCTCATGTTCGCATTAATAATGTTGTGTCCGAGGTAAATTGTAATGGCATAATTGATATGTCTCCAGAACAAATATATGCTGTGATTACACCGATGGAAACTGAGGAACAAGAAAAGGAGAATATTTCAATTAGTGGTAATATGTCATCTACAACATGTAATAACATTCAGTCAAATACCAGTGCACCAAACCGTGGCCTTGAAAAATTTGGCCAGTTCACGCCATAAATTACAGGATGTGTTGTTAACCTTTACATGAAGTAGATACAGTTGCAAAGTTTTGTTATTTCAAACTATGGTCATTTAAAAAGGCCAGTTCACACATACCCTACACAAATTTCCATACGAAATTGATAGTGTTAAAAATTTGTTACAGTGTTAAAAATTGTTACAGTGTTAAAGTTTGTTGTTGATCAGTTATTATTGGAACAAAACGTTTTCAGATTTCTTGAACTATTAAGTATTTTTCAACAAGTGTTGGAATTTAATACAAGTAGTAAATATATGAAAGATTTCTTTTTCTTCTAGTCATGTGCTTACACATACATGTACAATATATGGATCTCAAGCTCTATCACTTTTTGTCAATTTCAGGATCTTGTTATATATGGGTATCACTTTTTGTCCGTTGTCAATTTTAGTGTCTGTTGTCACATAAGTATCATTTTTTGTCTATTGTCAATTTTTGACTGTTGTCATAAAGGTATCACTTTTTGTCAATTGTCCAGTTAATAAAACGATTATGGCCATCTTAGTCGGGAAAACAACCCTCACAAGTTAACAATTCTGGATGTCCACCTCCTAAGAAGGCCATAATTGTATAATGTCAGTATTTTTTAAATCACTGTTTTAATGCTGGAGTAAATGATTGTTGATTCAGAAACAGCAGACAGTCAGGTATATCGAGATGACAACAAGTTATAATTCGATGGTACCAAGAGCAAAAAGATGCATTTAGATATGTCGCTCTATATGGACATTTCATCTTGTTGTCAAGCAAATCGGTCTTTGGTATTACTCTTGCTTAGTAGCGTAACATACAGCTATTATCTTTTTGGTTCGAACGGAAGCTGCACTTAAACCAATAACCTTTTAACAAAAGCATTATGCATTTTTTTGTATTTGTCAAGCTTTTACTCGTTATCCTTTTTATTTAACCGCATCGGTAGTGTAATGATTAGCATGCTCGCCTCTAGTGTGTGTTTTAGCCGGGATTGGGTCAAACCAAATACCTTAGAAATAGTATTTGTCCGCTAAGCATGCATCACTAAGGAAAAGAGCAAAATGGTTTGTCCTTTTGTCTTTTCTATTTTGACCATTGTATTGTCTGTCATTTGATTTACTGCTTCTGATTGCCCCTTTGGTATCTTCAATATTTTCTTGTTATAACAATTGCCACAGTATCATTGCCGTTAATTGGGCAATACAATATATTTAGTTCAGTTTATGTAGATCTCCAGAGGTTAAACTAGAATAAATCAGCTTTAAATAGAGAATATCATGTGTCAATCAGTCTTAGAACATAAAGGTTTTGTCATATTCTCTCAAGACTCGTAAAACATGGTCTTTCATGTTTTTTTTTCACTACCTCATGGTTAATAACATGTTTTTACGATAGACGTTCAGAGTTTGGTGATCTATTTGTGTGTATATTTTTGCCTAGACTATACATTTGTGTTACATATTATGAAAGAAGAGTTTGCAGATATCATAGAAGTAATCAGAATCCATAAATCGAGGAAGAATAGACAACACAATGGCCAAAAGAAAAAGGACAAACAACGATCTACAAAACATGCACATTAAACTAAAGATCGTTTAAGCCGTTATGGTCACCTATTCCACCAATATCAACAAAATAAATTATTATGCTGCACTATCTGTTTTCCTTTATAAAAACATGACAGTAGTTTTGCTATTGCATTCTAAAATCAACTGCAAGACTATTCCTCCGGTGGTGTCGGTCAACAAGTGTAGGTCTATTTCCCCTTGTGGTAATTTCAGCAATCATATTTCCCGGATTTTCTAAATCATTCATCTCATTGGTTTAAATTAAATGACGTCATGCACGTCCTCTGAACTTTTCATTGCGCGAGCAGACGACAAGTAAACAATGACTATTCTCTCTGTGGTACTTTCAGCAATCATTTTTCCCTGACTTTTCTAACTCATTCATCTCATAGATTTAAATAAAATGATGTATATAATGGAATGATCATATCACCTTCTAATAGAGAACAAATGTCAATATCCATACAAAACAAACCAAACTAAATAAAGAAGGTTTTGTTTTATTAATTTGTTCTTCAAATATACATACATGAAAATGTATTAGTTTTAAAAAGCACTTTTATTGTCCCTCCTCTCTACCATCTATTGTCCTCGACGTGGCCTCGGACAATAGTTGGTACCTTCGGGACAATAAAAGTGCTATTACCCTCATGCCCAGTCGATAAGTGTATACTGTTTCTCGTCTTGAATATAAATGAAATACTGTTTGCCAGACGACGTTATGCAATGATCAATCAGTCTAGTTTGTCTAAGATATATATTTCCATAAACATTTTTTTTTTTTTTATTATTTACAAAATACAAATATATACAACATATTTTCATATAATTAACTACAATAATCAACTGTATTTTCCTGTTTATGCTTTATTTTACACCTAGATTTAAATAATTTTTTCATAATTTCTAACTACAATTTTTATAAATTATGAGGAAACTTAGTTCCATCCTTGTAGATTTTATATCTTTAAACAAATACCATATATATATATATATATATATTTTAAACTTTATTTCCATAACAATTATTACTGTAGCAAATAGAAAAACTAATTAAAGATTTGAAAACGGAATCACTAAATCAAACAGACTGCTGTTACCTAATAAATCGAACACACCCAATTGTTTTGAGGGTAGTTTTACGACATCAGCGTGGCTAATTATTCTTACATACATTTTTTTTCTATTTTCATTCTTGGGACCTACAATTATCATAGGATTGTGTTATTCATTCAAATGGAATAAGAGGGAAAATGCAGTTGGATTAATAGATAACATAAACAAATTTAAAAACATTCATGATTTAGTTCGAAGCTGAACTTAATCATCAAAATTGGCATCATATTTATAAAGAAAGATACATGTTTTAGTGTGTTTGACTAATTGCTATTTAATTCCATGAAGAAATCAATGTTATTTATCGTGAGACATTCATTAACGTCATAGCTGAAAGTTTGTTATATGCGGTATACAATATTTAAGAAGAATGCTATTTTAGAACTAACATAACATCAATTTGCTAATACAGTATTAAAGGATATTGACTTCAGTTTGCATTGACACTGCAAAATGACTTCAACCTTATAACATCACGAGAATAGAACATTTGCCACAATCGTGATCATAAAAAACGTATATATCTAATTTAGTGGGAATGACGCTAGTCTAGAATAACCTTTATCAGGTACATTCAAAGTTAAAAGATTGGAAAGCTAAATAAATGTCCTTGGGAAAATAAATCAAAGGAATAAAAATGTAATATTAGTATGTATTATAAATCTATTTTCTAAGTAAATGATTGTTGATTCAGAAAAAAACAGACAGTCAACTATATCGTGATGTTATCAAGTTATAATTCAATGGTACTAAGATCAAGAAAGTGTATATATTGAATAGTGCAAGCTGACTGGAGCAGCTATGCACATGTAGGTATATCGTTACATATGAGCACTTCATCTTGATGTCGAGCAAATTTTTCTTTGCTCTTACTCTTGTTTAGTAGTAGCGAAACACAACAATATATGTGTTTTGGTTCGTACAGACGCTGCACTGAACCCAATACTATTTTGACAGAAGTATTATGCACTTTATAATTCGTCCAATGTTTACTCTATCATTTGCTTTGATTTTCAAAGATAGACAAATAATAACTGCTAGCCAAAAAGAGTCATTAAAAAATTAGTCCAACACCATATGTTGCGTTTTTTGTTGTTGCTTTCTTTGTCTTTGTCTTGTTTACTCAATGTTGCCAGTTTCTCTTGATTGTCCCTCCGGTTTTATCAAACTTTTTTTATCATACATATCTTTAACTGGAGCAATGAAATAAATTATCGTAATTACAAATTAAGCCACGAGATAATCATATAAAGTTTGTTAAAATGATCATTAGTAAGGTTGTATGTACATTATTGACATACTAAGGGTTTCTACGTTGCCGCGATCGTAAAATAATTGAATTTTGAGATTATCTATCACCACATTCGAGACCAAGTTTAAAAATGTACTCAATACAATAATTGAATTGAATTATTATAAGCCTAATATCAACAGTTTTGACAGTGGCGTTAAAATCAATATACATAAATGCACTATTATGTAATTTGAACGTAATTACAGTGCACAGTGTTTACAAGTTTGTCGTAGTCAAAACATCGTCCTCCATTCCATTTGTCTTGTCTGGCACAGGATTTATGAACAAGAGTAACACGCCTGGTGCCTCTAGTGGAACAGGAACTGCCCATCCTTCCGGAACACCTGGGTTCTCCTCCGTATTTAGTCGGATTCGTGTTTTTCTATTTTTTGTTTACTGTGTAATGGTTTGTGGTTCATTGTTTTTTTTTTGTGTTTTGTATATTGAATTATCTATCCGTCGATTTATGACTACCGTGTACCCTTTGGTATCTTCTATTTTGTCTTAGCATAGTACTAATACAAACTTCCCTTTGGCATAACTATTTTTTTTCTTCCAAAAATGGCTTGAATGCAATAGTAGTATCTCTACGAAATCTAGTGGGAGCACAACGAGCTGAAATTATATGTTTGCATGAAGGATAGACGATTACTATATTCCTTCATAATGCATACATTAAGAAGAAAGATATCTTTCTCCAATATTGATAAATGCAGCGAGCAAAACGGAACGAAAGTGAAAGAGAATGAATTACACACACGAGCAAAATATATTACAATTTGATTGATCGATGTGGTGAACCTATTTCTTCCGTAAATAACGATGAAAGTAAATACAATTAAAAAAGCCGCGGGAAGGTTAATGATATTTCTCATTGCATGTTACATATTAATTGTTTCAACGATTCATTAATATTGAACAAGCAAACCAATGAAAGACAGCATCGTGTTCTTCTATGGGATGTTTCGCAACGAAAAGCTTCATTGACGGAATATAAATGTTTATGTATGTGATAGAGAATGCATTGAACAGAAGTAATAGTATGAATAAGACACATTGAATGAAAACGAAACGAAAATAATTGGTCTATAACTAAGCGAAAGAAATAAAAATCGAAATTAACTTTGGACAAAAATCCGAAATGAAAACAGATTTGCAATAGTGTCTGTATTATCAGTGTTTATTGTCAGTATCGGCATATTTACAACTTTATCAAAATTTCCAAACTTAATTTGGGAGGATTGCCTTGACAGTTATCACGAACTGACCAGAGTCCTTAACACCTTAAACATTGGTATCGTGCCACGAATTCACGGTATATATTTCACTGAACTTAATTCTGACCCTCCCATTAGCATGACATATAACAATAATCACCGTGATATAAGAGTACAGAATGCCCTTTGATAAGCAGTCAGTTGTCCATTTACAGCTAACATAAATCGTTATTAATATATATCTATATTTCGAAAGTAAATGATAGATTTATATATTCGCTTATTTTGCAATGCACATGCTACTCTCTTTGTAGATATATGTTGTAGATGTCTGTCATGATAAAGCAAATTAATAATGAATTAACAACAAAATTCAATAACTGAAGATACTTCAATGTAATTAACATTCAGTTTTATCTGAATTAATATACTGATGTTATTAACCGTCCATGACATAATATATTAGACGCCAATGCAACGTAAAGTAGTAAGTAGTTGCATTACTATTAATTATTTAATCCAGATTTCATCTAGGTGGAAATGAAAAATGGGACAAAATAAATGGTTATAGCACTTTATCTCGCAACCGTTTTATTTGAGTAGTCAAATTGTATAGACTGTATATTTTTGCGGGTGGTTATGATCGTATGGTGGTTAGAATTACAAATATATGTGCAATCAGTTCCTATCATCACTAAAGTTGTGAGTTCGAATCCCGAGCATGGCGAGGTACAACAGTATATGATAAAATCTGTCAGTGGATTACGCCAGGTCGATGGTTTTCAGTGGGTACTCCGGTTTCCCCCATCAATTAATCTGACCGCCACGAGGTAACTGAAATATTGTTGAAAGTGACGTTGAACGCTATAACCACATACCTTATTTTTCCAATATATAGTCAATGCCTATGCGAATTCCCCTGGTCATCGTCCTTCTATGTAGAGCTTGAGCTGATAGAGAAGTACTGGGTTCATGACGACCAGTACATGCAGGATAAACACAAATGGAATATTTTACCTTGTCTCTGAGTATAGATTTTATATGTACTCGGAAAGAAACAAGTGAGAAATAATATGTAAAACCTCGCAATTCTATCTGTTCCTCTTACAAACACATGACATTTTGTCAGAGATAAAGAATATATTAATACCCTACATATATAACAAATATTTTAACATATATCACTGGGTCGATGCCTCTGCTGGTGGACTACTAGTCCCCGAGGGTATCATCAGCCTAGTAGTCAGTGTTACTATCACTGGGTCGATCCCTCTGCTGGTGGACTACTAGTCTCCGAGGGTATCATCAGCCCAGTAGTCAGTGTTACTATCACTGGGTCGATGCCTCTGCTGGTGGACTACTAGTCCCCGAGGGTATCATCAGCCCAGTAGTCAGTGTTTCCTCTGCTGGTGGACTACTAGTCCCCGAGGGTATCATCAGCCCAGTAGTCAGGGCTTCCTCTGCTGGTGGACTACTAGTCCCCGAGGGTATCATCAGCCCAGTAGTCGGGGCTTCCTCTGCTGGTGGACTACTAGTCCCCGAGGGTATCATCAGCCCAGTAGTCAGGGCTTCCTCTGCTGGTGAACTACTAGTCCCCGAGGGTATCATCAGCCCAGTAGTCAGGGCTTCAGCACTGACATGTTTATTACTGAAATGTACAGTTCCTAAATAATGTGATCTTTATTAAAACCAAGACTCCCCTCCCTCAGACATCGGTGACCTTCGCCAATTTTTGCTATCCTGTTTAGGCTCTTTCATGTTATTGCTCCCAAAACTTTAAATTGTTTGACTTTCTAATTTTTCAAGTTTAAGTGTACCTGATGAAGGCTTTTTTTTCCAGAAATTCGTAGTTTCCACTAAATATGATGTCTACGTTTTAATTACTGTAAATATCGGTATTCGTATAATTTAAAAATAAAAAGAGTTTGAAGATACACAATGGCCCCAAAAAAGGACAAAGAGACCAAACAAAAATCTACAAATTATTATACAGAAAACTAAATATCGAGCAACACGAAGGACACTAAAACCCAGGGGGTGAACTCTGATACTGATGAAGGGTTAGCAGTTCATTCTCCATATGTGACACCCTTCGTGTTACTGTTTATTTTATCTAATTAATTTATTCAGTAGATTTAATATATTTTCCTACTATGCGAAGTATGGAAAAGTAAGTTATTCCATCAGCATTGGTGAGATATACATGGATGTAACTGACTAAAAACTAAGAAGGTGGACCCTTGTTGGGCTAAGGTTATGGTTTTTAAGGATTATATGGACAATGCTATTTCCATCTATGTCATATTACTACATGTTATTTTTAATGAGATTATGATATTATTTGTATTAGCCAATGCGCTTAGTTGGATTCATATAGCGCTAGCTTACTGAAACAACAGTCTGCAGGTAGATATTTCGCCCCACTTGGACACGTTATCCTTACTTTAAAAATGATGTCTTTCCCTTTTGCACCACAATGCCATGTATTTGAAGGAGAACCAGCAAATACCAATGTCACAGTCTTCGTCTGATCCGACCAGGAATGGAACCCATTATTTATATTGTACCATACACGAGATGGACAAGCTAACCAATACATCAGTCAGGCGGTTCAAACAGTTGGAAAGTAAAATCATAATACTAAAATATTGAATACATGTACTAGAGAAAACACAACTAAAACGTCCCAACCGCACTATATTTTGCCTGAAACAGTATCATACAGTAAACAACGTAATCTTGTATAGTATAAAATATGGTTGTTGAAATTGCATAAACCGGCTTAATATGGCCATATTGTTGTGCCTGGATTTCCATCATACGTAGTGGGTTAATTTTGGTGTTCAATAATTTAAGGTGAGAGGTAGTTGTTCGTTTTGTTGATAGTATTGGAATACAATAATTGACAAACATTGTTAAGCTTTATTTTTGTAATATAGGACACATTGTTCATTTGAACTATACGTATGTGTTTATAGCTTAAATACATAATGTTCAACTGTATTTAATGTTATTTGTTTCACACTTTGACAAATTAACAACATTTCTACAATCACATAGAATACATTTATATAATTTATTTATGTATCTAATCATCATTCAAAGAAAAATTTAATTACGACGTAATTTGAGCATTCTCAAATTCACATAAAATTTGTAGCTACTTACGTTAAATGTCTTTTTAACTTCTTATACGATTGATGAGGAGTACAGACATTACAAATATAATTTAATATTCGTAAACATGTCTGCTTCCAGTGTAATTTAATGAAGATAATGTGAATAAATGACATCAAAGGGAAATAAAAGAATGGCATTGTTACAATGATGTCTTACTTATACAATAAATCAGTGTGATGCTACGTATAAAAAGGCATGTGGGCGATATACATGTGACATAACTGACACACATTAAGTGTACGTAAATGCACTACTACTATATTTAAGGTAGCACTATACAAAAATTGATATTTTTTCATCAACATTTTTTTTAATCAATTTTTATTTTATTATAATATTCTTGATACACAGGTGAAAAAATAATTCAGATATGATGTACCATTAATGAGCATTACGTTTAATTAGTTTTGTAAACAAACACATGTGCTTGTATCAGAGATGATAAAAACAAGTGGGCTGTCCTTAATTGTTTATCTATTGGATAATTTGATAGTTTTATGACCACTGGCCAGTAATACTTGAGATAAGAGGTGATTCCATTAAACGAAGGGGAAAGCAGCATGGATGTAGCTAACTTTTCATCAATACCAAAAGAAATACATTAGTCATTTGCAATGGAATTTATTTCAAAATATCTAATGTATAATTTTCATTTAGTAAAATCCAACTAAAGGGGAAGAATACACATAATGAGGAAACTAAGGTTCCATGTGATTCCTGTTATAATTAGTGGTTCAGTCTGGTCAGTGGAGGTGGAGTTTTGACCTTATCAGTAGGCAGTTAACCTCAAGCTAGGTCAGAGTGATGTAACTTCTCCCGCCAATTTCATGTGTTTACTGCACAGGGTGTGCATTTTCCAGCTATATTTAGAGTTTGTGTGAAGAAATTCTATCTTTCTGGTCAAATCATTGTTAATTTATGATTCAAGGTCAATCCTGAAGTGTTCCCATGGCACATTTGTGACTTTTATTCAAGAAAATAGGGTACCAAGAGGAAAATTACAACTTTTGGGATTTTTCCACTACAATTTTTGACACAAAATGTCACTTTAAATTAAATTAGCTCCTGCATTGGTACTCCTAGAGGCGTGGTTTTGGTATATGTTGTTCTTAGACCTATTATCTGCAAAACCGTGTCTCAGATTTCTTATAGAATTAATAGAACAAATTCTACACACAATTAAAGTTGGCGATGTCTGATGAAGTCAGGCTGTACAGACATAATGGGGCTTTCAGAGAGATTGAAACATCATAGAAAAAATCTAAGACACGGTTTTGGAGGTCATGCTGTGTTGATTAAGAAATTGTAAAAAGTTTTACCATTTGAATAAACATGAAACAGCTAATTTTGGTCAAGTGCACACATCAAGATTTTGCAACTAATTGCATAATAATTAATTATGTAAAAGTTGCATAATCATAATATTATAATCTGTGGAAAGATATATCTTTTTTCTTTCAAATGGTACCTCATTTGTTAATTTTGATGCAATATTAAGAAAGTTACAACTGTTTTCAGATGGAAGATTGGAGGAAAAAAATCTCTGTATAGTGCTGCATTAAGAACTCAAACTTAACCGTGATAATTATCGATGTCAATAACCACACGAATCATTTTAGCACCATCATCGAGAGAAGACTGGAGTAAATAAATACGTATTACAGTTTATCTATCCCGCTGCAGGGTACAAATACGAAAGGGATGTCATCTAGCTGTGTAGAATCAGTCAAATACACAACTGGCTGCGCTCTGTAGAACGGGACGCAACTAAGTGCCACATGTATGGAGGAAGCCACGCCCCCTGCACGTACAATTGACAGCAGCTTCTCATAAGCAATACGTTGTAGGATTTATCCGTTGGTTATACGTCGAAAGACAAAATATCTCTATATTCTCTCTTGTCTATGTTCTGTTTGTCCAGTTACAATCGTATTGTCGATCTATATGCACATTCTAGGTTCCACAGTTTGACTACATGATTGATTTTGTTTAAGATGCTCTGGGCACGAATAAATCTTTTTCCCATTATGACGTCATTTTCACCCCGCTGAACCAGTGGTGGAAAAATCTGTAATCCTCTAGAGGATTAAAATGTCTCGTGCCTTTCCCCGCAGCTGACTCGTTTGACGGCTTTTGAAATAAAGTTCGTGTTAAATAATGGGAGAAACAAAATATCCTTCAGTTGCCCATGTGGGGTACGATATTTCTCCACTCTCGAGAGTTAAATTAAACATTTTAACCATTCACCTGACAGCTCGTGGTTAAAAATTTTAATTTAACTCTCTTGAGTGGAGAAATATCGCAACTCACGGGCAACTGAAGGAGAATCTATATAAATACTGGCAATTTTACGTTACACACGTCTAAGTACCTCTGTTGATAAATAAAATAATACGACCGGTGTCACTAGTGCATTCTACGGTGCTTAACGCTCCGAACCACTTGATCTCACCACCCGTTTTTAGTATGGTTCGTGTTTCTTGATTTCCTGTGGAGCGTTCTGTCGACCATTGTACTTCGCTTTGTCCGTTTGTTCATTGCATTGTGTGTGCCTCTTCTATTTACGCCTTCATATTACCTCTTTGGCATCTTCATTTGTTTTCTTCCAATGGACATCACAGTTAGTTGTTCGATGTATTAACACATAAATATCTAATTTATTCCGCACCAGAAACTTCTGGAATTACGTTCATCAGGTACGACTGATGCCTTATTTTGTTGACAAAGTTGTATTTAGAGTACGTTCAACCATTCAATGAAAAGTTAATTTCATGCATTTTCTGGAATATGGTGGTCAGTTACATATCATGAAACTATTCAATTATAAGCACTTGTTTTGCAGGAAATAAACCTTGAATGAACTTTATCAATTAAGTCTATAAATGCAGTGTAACTAAATAAATAGATAAATAAATAAAAAGGATATACACCGCAGATTTACGGTGGGTGTAATAAACATGGCAGGTGACACTTAATCTGTCAATGCGCCTGATGTTACATCCGTTTTTTCCGGAGATTTGAGTTCTCTGGGTGGTATCTAATTAGAATGACAGTGTCCAGTAAAGAGGCCAACCAGATAACAACAAGCATCAACAAAACACAATCATAATCTAAGTAGCAAGAGTGGGGTATGAACTATTGTTTTTTCAAGAGCTCCCACGGTTTTTGTGGCGTTCTTGTTGCTCAATGGTAAGTTTGCATTGCTTGTCTGTGTGTCCTATTTCGCTTGGTCATTGTATTGTCTGCCCTTCTTTAATTTACCGTTTCTGATTACCCCTTTGACATATTCAAACTCCTTAATGCATAATACAAATTGACAATATGGTGTATAAAAAGTACTATATTCAGTTTATAATGTGGATTAGTTTTAAGCCTGATGTAAAGGTTCAATTTACATTGATATACACTATCAATTTACATGATTGTGAAAGTACTTGCCTTCTTAGATATACTGTTTACTGAGTATAAGGATTAGTTAGTTGAACTTTCTTTTAAAACATGATAACTTTTAATGTATCCGTGTATAGAGATTGATAGTGTGCTAGATCGATTGAATGATTGTTGTGTAATGTTAACTGAACATTTTTCCGCATAAAAATGATGTTCGCTTCGTCCTTACCTCCAGTTGATTATAAGAGGGCTCATTTTTTATTTACCTTATTTGTGTTTGCTTGCGCATAGTGGTGTCCAATGCATATTGTGTTATGCTTTGTTTTATGTTTATCTTTGTATTGTGTACCCAATGTTGCCAGTTTCTCTGGATTGTTCATTTTTGATTGCCCCTTCCGTTTTTTAACGTTTATTTTATGACGAAATCAAGTTTACAGAAATAAATAGGTAACATGATGGGACCTATAGGTGGACCCTTGATTGTCACAAGAGATGAGGATATTTTGGCTAGATTCGGACAAGTTTTCCTTTCAGTAGGCGATCTCAGACAACATGAACACGTTTCTAACTAAAACTGCTACAAGTTATATATTTTGTGGAAAGGGTCTCCATACAAGAGGTAATACTTTTCCTTCTCTCTACTCAAATACATTATGTGCTATAGCAAGGTATAGTTTTTTTGTTTTTGTTCGATCCAACCGGGATGGAACCCAATTATCTTTCGCATACGAATCCAGTTCCCGAACCATTGCACCACCACAGATGTTTACTGATATGATTAAAACTACATAACATCCGTCAAGCGTCATTTTCCGAAAATCACATAGATTAGTATATTATATAATTACTTATATAAATCATATACAGACTATTGATGACAGCTGGTTGTAGATATTTATTTGTTTTTGATAACAATCAACATTATTAAATCAAACATAATGTCCTTTAAGTATGTTTGTTGTAATTGCACGGACAATTTGTTACCACGCAATGGCATTTTCTTATTAAAAACAGCTGTTGTTTTCCTCACAATGGTTTTCTACTGTATACTACAATATGGTCGATAGCAGAAAAAAGCTGTTATATTGTAAAATGCTGATCTGAAGGCTAAACAACGATTTTATTTACCTCCAGTTGTTTGTAGGAGGGTTCATGTCTTGTTTGTATTATTTGTTTTGTGTTCGTTTGCTTATGGTGGTGTTAAACACATATTATGTTTTTGTTTTTTTTTCATCTTGTGCACCTTGTGTTGCTGGTTTTTCTGGATTGTCAATATTTGGTTGCCCCTTCGGTATTCTCTAACGTTTGCTTAATATATATATATGATTGATAGTCATGAAAATGTTTATGAAAAATGGCATAGCTTGAATGCACTCTTGTTTTTTTAATAGGGTTCGTGTTCTTCAAATGATAGCGTTATGTGCAGTGTCTTTTGATCGTTGACTTAGGTATTGTACATTTCGATACAAAATATATTCTATATTTACCGAAAGCAGTAGTCATTTCGAACCATTTCACTGCATATATCATGTCTTTGCTTTGGCATATATGATTCTTAGCCGTTGGTGGAAGGAACATGATTCAGTAATAAATAAAGGAACATTTAACCGTTTAAAGTTTTATGTCTTATTTAGTAAACAGCTATTGTATCCAATGTGATTTACTCTATTTTAAGATAATTTATCTAAGATCTTGTTAAAAGATTTACGGTCATTTCAAATCTACAATTTATTTAAAGCATGAAAGACTCTTTTTTATATTGCTTCTTTGACACACAACAAAATCTTTCAGAAAACACAATATTTCCACTAAAAGGACATGAAAAGTGATAGACAGTTGGAAAGATACAAGTTTAATTTGTTGTGGTACGCGTTCGGGATTAAAACTGTTAGCTTTTATTGTCATATGATATTGATTAAGCCACCATGAATTGAAAGTAAACATCATGTTAGGCTTCTTGTGGGACGAAGTAGATACAATAAAATCACTTTTTTTGGAGCTTCCTTAACTTCTTCGACCTGAGTGGTCATGCATTTGTATTTTAGGAGTATCGATTTTGAATCTATGTACTATTTTACTATTGGAATTATTATTTTGTGTTTTTCATTATATTTCAGATACTCGTGTTCGGCCATTTTAAATATACATTTGTAAATATCTTATTTTTAAATATTGATTGCACAAATGAATTAAGATGTAAATTGTGTAGCGAACAGTACATATAACGCGACTTATTATAAAAAAAATATTTGTTTTAATAATTAGACTGGCAACATCCAATATCAGAACAATGCCATATTCGTACGACGTCGCAACCCAATTAGACGGTTCCTTTAAGGTAATGTAACGTCATTTAGATAAAACACTACACCAATATATTGTTAGGTTAATGGTGTTTAACGCCACTTTAAACATAACCATACAATGTTCTGCTGTTTTATTGAAGTGACGGCACACAATTATGAGTTTATTTGTATACAGTAGTTAAATTAAGCTACATTATGAATTTATTTCGAATGAATGTTACCCATCGATTCTCTCATAGCTCTTTCCCTATGTTTGTTTTTACATTTTCACTTTCACAAGTGTTCCTTATATATTGTGTTCATTAAGATTCGGGTACAAAGGGTTAACCTATGAATGTATATAGAATTATGTAATGGAAAATTACAAAATTTAAAAAGAATTAACGGGATCCGTAAGGGTTCTGTTAACCCTTTTTTTTAAGGAATTTACATGTTGGAGTGTTATTTTAGTTAATATATTCCCATCTTCAGATGTTTTTATTTGATATATTTTTTTTTTAACATTTTTAATGTTTAGAAAGCTCATTCAGATTGTAATTAACAAAACTAAAGCGATAAAATTTGTCCTCTAACACACATCCATTCGGTTCTCGTTAATATCTATATATTAGAAGTATCCCAAATGGTCTGGTTAATTTGTATTTACAGACGATAATATATTTTAGAAGTTAATGTATTTGTCAGTTCTGTACATTCATTACGCCAAAATCGCTTTGTAATACTTGATTAATTACTCATTATAAGTCATAAGTTCTAGACATTTTTTAAATACCGTTTACTGTCTACAGTATTGTAGCTTATTTATGCAGTGTACTAATGTAATCAACCGGTCTAATGGTGAGACAGACGTTTTGAAACATACGGTAGACATGGAAAGTCCAACAGGTGTTCGATAACTACTTGCAATTCTAAACCACCAATCAATCAATCAATCAATCAATCAATCAATCAATCAATATAGTTGAGCTGTGCTCTGTTATGCAGAAAACCAATGAGTAGAAATATTATTAACATTAAAATCAAATATTACTAGTGACGTGACTGTTCATGGCAAAACAAATCACTATTATTTATGATATGTATCATAACACTATATAAAGGAAAAAAAACAATGACAATCTTACATATTTTGCACAATTATACATTCACGAACTATCACTGGGTTTGTAACGACGGGTGCAAATAGTGGAGCAGGCACTGTCTACCCTTCCGGAGCACATGAGTTCACCCCCGGTGTTTAGTGATGTTCATTTTACTCGATATTTAGTTTTATGTGTAAAGTTTTGTAGATCGTTGTTTGCCCTTTTGTCCTTTTTCTTATGGCCATTGTGTTGTCTGTTCTTCGATATACGGATTCTGATTACCCCTTTGGTATCTTTTGGCCATTGTATTGTCTGTTCTTCGATATACGGATTCTGATTACC
>MJUT01037488.1:469400-480648 GCA_002080005.1 Gigantidas platifrons
CTTTGGTATCTTTTGGCCATTGTGTTGTCTGTTCTTCGATATACGGATTCTGATTACCTCTTTGGTATCGTCAAACTCCTCTTAGTAAAGAAGCTGTAGATTCAAACAAACAAAAACGAATTACTGATAAACAATTAATCAAAATTGTATTGCTTGAAATTATTTAATTTCTTTTAAATAGATATGTTACTTTGAAGATGTGCAAAATAAAAAAAAATCACTCATATATCTTATTTTGTGTATACGTCTCGTTTCTGTAGCACGATTCAGCAATATGTTTACATGAGAACATTTGACACACGGAACCAGCGCTTTAAAAATCATGTTAACATTAAATTTTAACTTCATAACATAACTTGGATAAAGTCGCAGATGGTGTTAAGGAAGAAGCATACAGTCATACACTCGACGGTTTGACGTTTTCTCGTCTGTGCATGATTTAGTTGATAAAACTGTTATTGTCAAGTACCACTTAGAATTTCCTTTTTCCGTCTGGAAAATTCTTATTTTAGTATTATTCGGAAATAATTAAAAATACATTATATTTTAAACAACGGAAAACGATATCAATTAACTTTATTGCACTGACGATGTTCTATGATACATGATATAAAGAGATACTTCTACAGACGTATGTAATACTTGTATTAAAATACCTTATTGTGATTAAAATCATAAAATAAGGGTTCATCACAATCTTATAGTTAAATGGTGTTGTTGACATTTCCGTGTTTCCTGTTTCTGGAGAACATACCGTCAGCTGACAATACTAGTCACAATATATCTAGTATCTATCAATCTACGGATATTATATTGTATTTTAGAATATGAGGTCTTATTGTCCATTTATTTTTAATAAAATGAAGGAAAAAAAGCCAGAATCTAAAATTCCAAATTAGAATTGAAAAATTGCAGAAACAGGTAAAATCGATACACCACACATACACATAACTTTACTGGCTACTTGATAAATGTACGTCAATAAAAAGTGGCGGGATTATACTTAGTTTATGATGATTTTATTTGTTAAATTAACAAAAGGGATAGGACACAAGTTTTGCCAACTTATGCGGGATTACACTAGTCGCACGGTGCCAAACCATCTTCTTAAGATCCATTAATTACTGTATTTTGTTATTCGAAGAAACCCAAACAGTAATTGTCAATAAAGACCACAATTCTACAGCGTAGCGAACTTTGTCATTCTTAATTTCCGTCATATTTATTGTTTAATGTTCCATATCTACAACCATTCCGGTTAAATGTCTGTCAAATCGAATGATATGTTGTCTACTTATTACTCCTATATAGTTACTATACTTTACGAAGTCCTTTCAACAAAGATGTATATGCTTTCGCGCAAAGCTCACTGCAATAGGTGATCGGCATGCACCTTAAGTTTTCCCCATGAGAAGGTCGGATTTATCCACCCAAAAAACTAGTCGCTACAACAAAGATTCTGTCTGCAGTAAAAGAGGGACAACATAAATATTGTGAAACTGTTTACTCGCGTAGTGGCATAAATCACATGTGGATTTTGAAAAACTCGAAAGATCTTTTGGATAACCTTCAATCAAGATCTTTCTCTCAAGTATCCTCCATCAAAACTTTTGATTTTTCAACTCTATATACCACCCTACCGCATGCCAAATTAAAAACCCGCTTAAAAGAAACAATCCACAAAGCTTTCAGTCATAGAAACGATGGCTCAAAATTTGTTGTGTTAGGTTACAATTCCACATATTTTTCTAACAAAATTCAAAAAGGTAAAACATGCTACTCCGAGGAACAAGTGATCAGTATGCTGGAATTCCTCATCGATAACATATTTATCTCCTTTGGAGGGACACTGTTTCAGCAGGTCGTCGGCATACCAATGGGTACGAATTGTACCCCTCTTCTAGCCGATTTATTTTTATACTCATATGAGTCGGGAGTTTCTTCAAAATCTTGTTAAAGATAAGAAGATTCATGAAGCTAGAGCCTTTAATTTCACATACAGGTATATTGATGACGTTTTATCTATCAATAATTCTAGATTTGCAGAATTTCTTCCATTGATATATCCTCCAGAGCTGGAAATTAAAGAGACCACAGATACAGCTTCATCAGCATCATTTTTGGACTTATACCTCGAATTTGACGACAGTGGTCAACTCAGTACTAAAATTTATGATAAACGAGACGACTTCAATTTTAAAATCATAAATTTTCCTAATATGTGCAGCAATATACCAGCTTCTCCTGCATATGGTGTTTACATCTCGCAATTGATTCGTTATGCAAGAGCCAGTAGCAATTATTCTGATTTCTTGAAGCGTTATCTTTGTCTGAAAAACAGGCTACTGGACCAGAGCTATAAACAAATTCGCCTTATTCGATCTCTTAAAAAGTTTATATTCCGATATCAAGATCTTGTCGAAATATATTCTGTCTCTACAGATACAATAGTAAAAGACACATTTTCATATAGTGAAAATGTATAAAGATAAGGATTTGATATACGTGGTTTACAATGTCAAAAATATTTTTTGTGAATGCAAGACGTAAAAATGCTTTTGACATCTACAGTCGTAATTAAAATACTTCAAAGGACTCACAGTTGATGGTGATGGTTCACGAGATATATTAGATACTGAGTTTGGTACTGTTTGACTGCTATTTTGCCTGTTTTTTCCAGTATTGTTGTAAATGCTGTTTTAGTGACAACGGGAACCTTTGAACCGTAATGGAAGCGAAAGGTTGGCGCCGTAAAATCTGATTCAATCCACCATTTCTTTAGAAATGCCTGTACCAAGTCAGGACCATTGCGGTTTTCCAGTTTCCCGGTTGTTGACTGATTTTGTCTGTTTATTGATTTATGAGTTTTGAATTTCCCTTTGGAAGATTGCTCTGTGTTCGGTAATTTTGTTATTACCCTTATTGCTACAAACTGTAGAATAACTTCATAAAACGTTTGAATAATTAATATTTCAACAAAGAAGTAATAAATGGCTTATGTGAATTGATCATTAAAACATACTGCTAACATAACTGTTTACGTGAATGCATCATCATTACCTATATATTACAACATATATGTTTTAAATATCGCTGACATAATTCATGCCCCACATTTAAGAACATTACATTGAATTGCAGCATAACTAATATTAATATTATTACTGTTACTAGCGCCTGATGTCTACAATTCTAAATAATTAAATACAAATACAAATACAAATGTTTTTTTTTTGTTTTTTTTTATAAATATGTACATAAATGATCAGAAATGGCATTTAAAGTACATTTGTCTTTTGTGAGGCCTTAATTCGATGAAGTGTTTATTATACAAGTTAATGGGCGTGTATTTTTCAAACGAGTAATAAATATGCCATATTTCAAAAGAGTGTTTGATGCATGTTAGAAAGATTTGCATTTATAAATGAATTACCGTGCATGTGCTTAAAGATATATTTATACATAGCTTGACAAATTATGCAACAATGTAATTTGAATGTTATTTTAAAACTATTCGAGATTTTTTTTTATTGTCTTTTTATTACAAAACTAGTTTAAACCCGCCACTTTTTATTGAAACGCATGTACCAAGACGGCGTTAAGGATTTTGAGTTTACTTCTTTCTACGATTTTGATATTTTATTTAGAGATTTTTCCGACAGTGTGGTATTTCTTTTTCGTGTTATTCTAGTTTCCATACGGCACCGATTAACATAGTAACATATCTTGACTACATTATAATGCTGAGATATAGTGTAATGATCATACAAATGTACACATGACATGCTCTATACATTTCCTAGATAAGGAACGACACAGATGCAGCAAACAAAGAGACAAAACGAACGGGAAACAAAACTTCGGACGGAACACACCCCAACAATATCTAAACATGATACCAGTTGCTTCAAATATTTATTGTGATAATTTGCAATTCCTTTGCCGAAATAGAGGTACACAAGTAAATATGAAAAGCTTGACGATACCACAGTATGTAATTAGAAGCCGTTTTATAATACTGGAAATAAGGTGTACTTAAAATATTCATTGTTAGAGATTGTCAATACGTCAAATTGAAATGATGTTCATTATGCCAGCCATAATTGCTTGATGCAGTATTGATTTGATGTACGAATAGATCTTTCTACAGATATGAAAATGTTAGAATGTTCTAAACCCGGAAATGCAAAGTAATTTTATCCAACAAAATATTAAGTTAAGAACAAAATAATAGCTAAATTTAAAAGGCATTATACGAAGATATACCAAAGGTTGACAATTTTGTAAAGTGTGAAATGTTTATTGGATGCACATAGGTTTACCGAAAGATGGATTACATTTATCTCTGTGTCTAACTTTTCGAGATCCTTAAGGAATATACATTTGAAATAGGTTCTCTAATAATGAGCACATCACATCCGACAAGATGGTCCTTTGTTTGTGCATAACGTAACTGAGCGTCTTATATCACGCTCCGTAGAGGTAAAATGCAATATACAGAAGCTTATAACGAGTAATATATTGTCGTTGGCGGTCCGCTGCAAATAAAAAATGTCCAACCCTATATATGCTATTTATTGTATTGTGATAATCTAAAAAATATACCCATTATGCCCAGTGCCACCGTTGTAACTTTGTCGTCATTTTGTATTTGCAGTTCAAACTTGTTTTTGTCATGACGAAAGCTGATATACTGCTCGACCATTTCACCTAAAACAATAATTAATCAATCTTATTTACATTACGAAGAAGAAAACGTCTGTTTGACAAGCTATTATATTGGTTTGAAAGACAACTTATCAAATCTGTCAGTTCTCAATACAAAACAAATATGGTATCAACTTTGTTCAAGGTTTCGATATTCGTTGAAAACAAAGCAACTATGCTTTTCCAAGTATGTTTTTTTTAATAATTATTCAACAATACAATGCATTATGAAAAGAAAGCATAAACAGTGATTCCACCGGTACCAATATCAACAAAAAGAAGAACCACCTTTCATCTCATATAATTGTATCTCTCTACAACGACAACACAAATTTGAAAAAAAGAAAATTAAAAACCTAAACATATTCGCTTGTACTCAAAAAGATCACATTCTATCGCAAAAATGAATGACAGCATAAACATGAACAGTACAATATCAGGATCCGTGCATGTTCGTAGTTAACTGACTACCTGCAAAATGTAGATATTAAAGACGATTACACGTGGGATAAAACATATATGGGTATCATTGAAGAGTGTGATATGCAGAACAGCAACAAAGTACTTGCTTCTATTGTGAGCAATCTTTTGTCCTGGTCAACCACAACCTCAGACTTATGTGTATCGTGTATACTAGGCTTAATCGAGGAGCAAACGTTTTACAGACATAACGATATGTCCGGCACCACATGGGCCTTCCCGGACCAGTGTGAAAGTATTAAAAGGATTCGCAGAGTGAAAAGTCTATGCACTCTATTTTCAAGATTGTAAAAAGTTTTATGATTGACCACATTTCATTTCATATGATCATTTAATCTACATATGTCAAATGTGTTCTAATTATGCGGCAGTAGATATTTATTTCATCTGTTTGTCTTATGAACATCCTGATGGAAGCCACGTGGTTTCATCATATATTGAAGATTTGTCCGATATTCCATTTATTCTTAGGTGTACGTGATATTCTGCAGCTCGTGGTCATATCGGTTAGGTACACCATAGGTACACAATAACTAGGATTCGAGTTTAAGCATTAATATATATTTTATTTAGATTCTGTCTTCCTTAATATCTTGGATTTATGATACCAATGCTTTAATATTGACTACACACAATTATAACCATAAACTTGGTAAGCACCCATCGAATGCACAATAATGTAAAGATTATGATGTCATTGATATCGCTTAAAGTCTGTATCATGTATATAGATTAGTTATCTATTCATGGTGTTTAACGCCAATATCAACAATATTTCAGCTATATCGTGGCAGTTAGTTTTATTGATAGAGGACACAGGAAACGAACAACCTGTCGCAAACGAAAACGAACAACCTGTCGCAAATAACCGACAAACTTCATCACCTAATGTTGTATCAAGTACACAACGCTATGAGGGGGATTCTAACACACAACATCTGTGGCGATATGCACCGGTTACATATGTAGTTATAAATCCAGCTACTATGCGATCACTGCTACGACGTCCTCCATTGTATATAGAAGCAGCAATGCTATATTTGTCATACACTTGCCGCTGAAATTCTGCCTTCAGCAAAACCACCATACGACAACAGAAGGACAATGTGTAAACTTGAGCAAAATAATATGTTATAATACAAATTATGCATACCAATTAATTGTCGCAAAACTTTTAAGTTACTAAAGTGGTAATCAGAAACCGTAAATCGAAGGACAGACAGCACAATGGCCAAAATAAAAAGAACTAGAGCACAAGCATTGGTGGATAAAACACTATCTACAAACAAACAAAATTAAAACTGAACTAAGCTAAAAACGGAACTGGAGTTCAAGTTTTAGAACTGCAATTGTATCTACATATTCCGTTGTGATATGTATTTTTCTAAATAATTTTTGATGCTAAGAGTTTCAAATGACGGATAAAAAATGTCTATTTAATTCCACGTATAACTTAGGCCAATCACCGCCTCTAAGAATTATTTGGTGGATGCATGTTGTCAGTTGTTAATCGTACCTTGTTAGACATATAGCTATTTTTAATGTTTTCTTAAGACGATTATGATGAGTTAATTTCTTGATAACTGTTTCAGAAAACAAAGATGACACAGACTTAAGGAAATCAAATTTCTCTAATGCAAGTATGGTATTATTGATGAAATATCGTGGCAGAAATGTATACAATAATTATAGATTTAGCCTGATATCATAATTGAGGGTCTTTTTTCAGAAAGATTATCTAAAGTTATCTCCCTTTCTAATATGATTGACCGTTCCGAAGTAACCATATCTCAAATGACAATCTATCTGACCTTTTACGTATATGTTTCCTTTCCCCTATCACTGCCAAGACTATTTACCAAACTTGACTGTATATATGTGTAACACGATGGGTGTCTTATAAGAACTACCTACCCTTCATGAGCACCTGGGTACACCACCGGTTTCTGGTGGGGTCCGTGTTGCTCATCTTTTTAGTTTTCTGTGTTTTGTTTTGTTTGTCTTCGGCCTTTGTCTTGTGGACCCAATGTTGCCAGTATCTCCTGATTGTTCATGCTAGATTGTCCCTTTTGTTTTAACGTTTATCTAGGCAACCGTGATAATTTAGATTTTATGAAGTAAAATATTGACGAGCAAATCCAAAGCAGTTAATAATGAGGGAGATTCATATTTTTTTTTATAGCACTAAAATGTTAAATGTTAAGATTCAAATTATCAATTATGAAGCCAATCTGATGAACATAATCTAAGAATGGATGTTACGCCATAGCTCCTAATTATCAATAATAACTATATAAATTTCACGAAGACTAGATTTACGTTATTGCGTGTCATTTCCTTATGATAAGATCAAGGAAATACATAAATATAAACTCCAAATAGCATACCAGATATATAATCTACCAACCCTACTTGATATTTAAGACTAAATCATGAAAGATCAGTTGTCGCATAACAATATATAAATTTTCAAGCAACACATATTCCAAAATATGATGATAAAATAGAGAAATACGAGATTGTGAAGTGTTAACATGCAATTTAAAGGAATATGTGCGACGTGGGTTATCGTGTTTAATCTTCACAGATTTACTATATCTGATAAGCGATGGCTTTATATAACACTGGATGACTTTGCGATCTTTGGGTGACTTTATGTAACATGAAAGGACTTTATTGAACTTAAATCACGAAATTGTGATGCCTACATTACATAAGTTTATATTGAATGCTACATTCATAACTAGCTCTTTTGCTTCGACATTGTAAACCAAAACGCAACAACCCATAATATGTAATATAATATATACTTAGGCCTGCATATTTGTATACAAACTATTTTGCAAGTGATTATGTGTGTGTGTGTGCTGTAGTTGCTAAATCCTGATTTATCTGTCTAAGACCCATGTCCTGTAGAAAAATACCTACAAAAACTGATGGTAAAGCATATATACTCCTGACTGAACTTATCAACCAATCGTTTGTCGGCCAAAAGAAATATGTAGATTGATATTATATTATTCTGACATTTCAAACCCACAATTTGTAGCATGGGACATACTAAGAATCATAACGTACAAGCATAATTTTAAGTGTTTATTACACTCTTTCTTATAAAATAATTAATTATTTTTCGATACTGACATGATTTATTAGAAATGTGTGTTATTGAAATTTACAGTTCCTACATAATGTAAGTATTATTAAACCTAAGGTCATCTCATGACCTCTCATGACCTTAATGACCTTAGCCGATTTTGGCGATCCTGTTTAGGCCATTTGGTTTTATTGCTCCCAATCTTAAAATAATTTTGCTTTCCAATGTTTCTACTTTGAACGTACCTGATTATTCCAGAAACGCGTCGTGCGTACTAAATTTGATATCTACGTTTTTATTTTTTATACGTTTGATGACTATGATATTGCATCTGTCCAATAGGGCATTTTCGGGTTAAAGCGGTTTTCAAATTGGAGGTACGATTGGTGTATCTTAGCAACCAAACAACAGGCATCTAAACTTCCGGTTTGTCAGTATTTATCAACAGTATTATTATCATGGATATTCAAGAAGATTTCTTCCGATGGCAGGTTCCCGATCTAAAGGAATATTTACAACATAGAGGTATAACATGTTATTTGTACAGAAAACATGAACTAGTAAAGTTATGTGAACTTGCCCAAGAATTACACCTAGAGAAAATAACGTCAACAAATGACTTCGAACTTTCAAAAGTAAACAGGAGAACAATCACGGAGAACGGTGCAACACAGGTTGTGTGTGAGATCGGACAAGTGTCGATATGGTCGTCTGATTTAAAACTCTTGCCTACTGTTGAACAGTGTGATATTCTTGTATATTCATTAAAAAAGTGTGATTGGAAAGATGATCGCCTCAAACTGTATAAAAAAGACAACGGATATGCATTATTTTGTGCTGGACATGTATCTGACGTGAAGCTGTCACTCATACCTGGGACTTAATCCTTTTATTATGTACTAGCAACATGTGTTCCAGAGACTAGACAAAGTGCAGACCCCTATACAGTATGGTTGATAATTGAAGTCAGGCAGTGTTAACTCTGGAGGTTGTTCTTGTGTTGTGTAAGTATAATAATAATAATAATAAATGATCTGAATGTATTCATATGTAAACTCCTAACTGCTCCAACATTTGGCATCTTATCAATAGAAATTGAGTAATTTGCATCTCACAAAATCTTTGAAAAAAACATTACTAGAAAACTATGAAAACATGTTTTTCGAGAAATTGAGGTCTTTTAATATCAACAATAAACTTTTTCTATACAGCAAAATAAAGACAAATTATATTATAGAACCATTTATTCCATCATACATGTACATTACTAAAATTTTCCTATGACATTGTATAAAATATAAGGCCCCTACCTCTGGAACAATAAAAGTGAATATCATAAAAAATGAAAGAGACCCTTCTCTCTTCATGAGTAAACTACTGCTCAAATTTCAAAGTATTCTGACAAACACTACTCAAGTTATCATACGACATAGGGTAAAAATCCTATTATCCGTCATATCAAGTCCAATAACTCTTGAACGGCAAAAGTGAAAATCATTAAACATAAAAGGGATCCTCCTCTCTTCACCAGTAAACAGCTGATCAAATTTTAAAAGATTCTAAGAAACACAACTCAAGTTATCGTATGACATAGAATTTATCTACAGACGGACGGACATGGTGAAACCAGTATACCCCCCTACAACTTCGTTGCGGTGGGTATAGTAAAATAGAGAACAACAAATGTTTAGGTAATGTCACCTAAATGTAATTGAAGATGAGGAACACTTCTTCTTTCATTGCCAAAAAAAAAAAAATTATTAAAAAAGGAATTTTTAACCCAGATTGAAAATTTATACAAAAATTTGATGAAAAATAATCATATTCAAAATATCTAAACACTTTTATCTTCTTCATGTCTTATGCAACTTGCTGCCCCTTTCATTCAAAAGTCATTAGCAGTTTCGCACTGAGGAGAGTGGACTCAATATAACTGCATAATTATAATGTACATTTTTGTATGATTGACAGTGTTCTAGCTAGGTTTTAAGAAGGGTAGGGTGCAAAACTGAAAAGGGACAATTTTATGCATGCGACCTGTGAATAAAAGGGCAATATGTATGAACAAGGACATACGATTTTTGTCCCCAGACGCTTCGTCGAAGGGGACTATAGAAATGGGTGTCGTCCGTCCGTGTGTTTGGTTTCCAGATGATAACTTGTGAATGAAAAGTCAGATTGAAGCTAGGTGTGGCATGTAAGTGTATCTTATGAATATCTAGGTCAAGTTCGATAATGACAATTTTTCGACAATTTTTACTAGAGTTGTGCCCCTTTTTATACCTCAAAATTGCTAAATATTTGGTTTCCAGATGATAACTTGGGTACAAATAGTCAGATTGAAACTAGGTTTGGTATGTAAGAGTATCTCATGAATATCTAGGTCAAGTGCAATAGCGATCATTTTTCAACAAATCTTACCAGAGTTACATCCCTTTTTATACTTCAAAATTGCTAATATTTTGGTTTCCAAATTATAACTTGTGAACAAATAGTCAGATTGAAAGTAGGTTTGGTATGTAAGTGTATCTTTTTGGAAGCTAGATGAAACACTACAATCTATTTTTTTTTCTGTGAATTTAACATATAGATCATCTGATTGAGGGTGCCAACACACCCCACACATAGGTACATGTATGGGGGTGCACCCACCACACATTAAGTACATGGCAATATTTAGGAACTGCTTACCATTCTGATTTGATTTGATTTGATTTTTGGTGTTTTAACGCCATTTTCAACAATATTTCAGCTATATCATGGTGACCAGTTTTAGTGGTGGAGGAAGCCGGAGTACCCGGAGAGAACCACTGACCATGGGCAATCAACTGGTGAACTTTATCACTTGCGGCTGCGAGTCGAGTGCACCCTTTTTGTAATTTACAAAGCCAGGTGCGAACCCACGCCGTATTGGTGATAGGCTTGTACGAGTTGTTAGATCCAGCGACCTAACTCATTGAGCCA